>JAHSUG010000036.1:0-78723 GCA_019926025.1 Rhodotorula kratochvilovae | reverse complement strand
CACTGACACCGCCGTCCCGCCGCGCAGCCCGACGACCTCGGCTTCAAGACGGGCGACGTGATTACGATTGAGGAGGAGGTGAATGCCGACTGGTGGAAGGGCTCCCTCAGTGCGCTCTCCTTCCTTTGTGCGGACGGGAGACCAGGACTAATGAGCCCGCGCGCGCGCAGATGGCCAGACGGGGCTCTTCCCATGCAACGTGCGCCTCCGTTTCTCTCTCTGCGTGTATCCTCGGGTTCCTACTGACACTCCGAGGTGACGCAGCACGTCGAGCGCCTTCCCGCCTCCTCTGCGCCCGCCCCTCCGCCGACCGCGCCTGCGCCCGCCGCAAACGGATACAACGCGTCGTACGGCGGTCCTGTGCGTCTCCCGCTTGCCCTCTCTCGGCGCTCACTGACTCATCGGGAGCGACACGGCCGCAGCAACAACACTGGACTCCCCCTCCTCCCGCCGCCGCCCCTTCGTACGCCTACGCCCAGCCGCAGAACTGCGGCTCGCCCGCCTTCTCGGAAAAGGCGCCCTACGCCCCGCCTGCTCCCCCTCCGCAGCAGCAGCAGCAGTACAGCTACGCGCAGCCCCCGCCGCAGCAACCGCAGCAGGTCGTCGTCCAGCCCCCGCCGCACACCGACGAGAAGAAGGGCAAGTTTGGAAAGTTTGGCAAGACGATGGGCACGGCCGTGGCGGGCGGCGTCGGGTTCGGCGTTGGGAGCTCGCTGGCGGTGCGTCCCCTCTCTTCTTCTGACTGTCGTGCTTCCGTCGCGTGGAGGCGAGACTGACCGCCCATTTCGCTCGTGCGCGCGCAGTCCGAGGCCGTACACGCCATCTTCTAAGTGCGCAGAGGCCGACGAGAAGCGCGATGAGGAGGAGGCGCGGTCGGGTTTTGTTTGTTTCGCCGGTTGTCTCTCGCATTGCATTCCCTCTCTTCGGTACTCGACTCTCCGGCGGCTCGGAGGGCAGTAACACTGCGAATACTGCGACGCAAGCAACGCAAAGGCGAAAAGGAGAGCCCCAGGGCGCCCGCCGAAGCGACGAGCTGAGCTACGAACGATACGCCTCGTCGTTACAACGCCCCCGTGCTCTACCCAACGGGCAGCATCCCCGCCGTCGTCGCAAAGTCCATCCTGGCGCGCCTCGATCCGTCAGCCTCTTCCGCCCGTGAGACACCATAGCGAAGGGGAAACGCACCCCGTGCCCAACCCCGCCGCCCCGGTGCCGCCCCAGTACCCGCTCAGGAACCCGTCGATCTCGCCCTCGCTCATGGCGGCCACCGCCGCCCAGAGCGGCTGCGCGCTCAGGTCGTCCAGCGCCGGCTGCGGCGGTAGCTCCGTCTCGGTGGGCGCGGCAGGCGCGGCAGGCGCGGCGGGCGCGGCGGGCGCGGCGGGCGGGGAGAGGACGCCCGCGGAAGCGAGCTGCGCCCAGATATCCGCCGCTGCGGGGGCGCTCTCCGCCTGTGCCAAGGGCAGCGGCAGCGCGTCGGGCGGCGGCGCGGGGACAGCGAGCAGCGCGCCGACCGCGCCTGCCGCGCGGCTCGCAAGGAGGCTCGCGCGCAGGCGCCGGAGGGCGGTGACGCACACTGCGGTGCTCGGCCAGGTCTGCGCATGGGAGAGGAGCGCCGAGAGGAGGGTGTCGGAGCGGGAGAGGTGCGTCGACGCGGTGGTGTGCGCGGGGGAAAGGTCCAGCGCTGGGGCGGAGGAGGGGGAGAGCGCGTGGTGCGCCATGTGGAGGGACATCACCGCTGCGTACATGACGCCGCTGCGACGGGGCGTGCCGAGTCAGCGGAGGAGGGCAATGAGAGGAGAGAGAGCAACGCACAGGTGGGACATCTTGGTGCAGAAACGCATTGTCGGCCCTTCCTCCTCGTACCGCTTCACGACCGCAGCCATCGTAACGCACGCGGCGGCGCACTGCTCCGCCGCGAGCGCAGCGATGTCGGCGCTTGAGCACGGCGAGGCGTAGTACGGCTTGAGGAGGAGGATCACGAGCGTGATCTGCGCGCGGGAGACGGTGTGAGCGGGAGGTAGGTGACGGGCAGTGCAATACGTACGTAAGTGGACGTGCTGCGGGCGGCGCAGTCATACGGTCAGCGGACAGCCGAAAGAGGGAAGGAGCTACAGAGGAGAATCTAGCTCAGGACGCACAGGTGCAGCGTGTCGGGACTGTTGACGACCGCGGTCTCTCCGCGATACATCGGCGGAAGCGCGTCGTACCTGGGAGTTGCGCCTGACTGTGAGCGAGCGTGAGGAGAGGAGAGGGAAGAACCGCGACGCACCACTCCTGCAGCTCGCCCCAGAGCTGCCGCACCTTCTCATGCTTGACCTTCTCCTCGAGCCGCATGCCCTTCTCGGTGTAGTTGAGCCAGCTGACCTTGAGCTCGATGCGGCGCAGGCGCGTCTCGTACGGCCACGACGCGCCGTCGCCGGGAAGTGCGGTCGGCGGCGGGAGCGCGAGGAGCGGCTGGTGCACGTCTGCGAGCGAGATGCCGCTCGGGCGACCCCAGCAGATGGAGTAGTCGAGGTGGTGGACAAAGGACGCCCAGCTGCGCCCGGGGCAGCGGGTCAGCACGCTGAACCGGCACGAGATGCGAAGCACGGAGGAGCGAGGGGAGGGAGGTAACGAGCGAGACGAACAAGAGCTTCCGCCGTGTCACGCGACACTCCGCCGACATCGGGTAATCGGGCGGCGGGTCGATGTGCAGTCCGACTTGCGGCAGGAGGGGCGGTCAGGAAGGCGCAGGGTCAAGGTGGGCGGAAAGCACGCACAGTCGATGAAGAGGCCTGGGGACGCCGCTGTAGAGCTGGGTTGGACAGTGATGCTGGTCAGCAGCGCTGCATCGGCTTGAGAGACAGCAGTCCGAGGTCAAGGGGAAGGAGTATGCACCCATCCACTCCTCGGCTGTCCGATCCCGCCGAGTGTGTTTGCCAAGATCATGAGCCCGCGGATCGTGCTGAAGTTGGGCGACGCGATCTCTCTCGTGATGAGGTCGAGCGCGGCGTTGTGGAAGGGGAACCCGCGCGTGTTCGGGTCGAGGGGGTCGCTGCAGATTTCGGGCGGGGGGTTGTGCACTGCGGATGCATTGATCAGCCGCAAGTCAAGATGAGGGAGAGGCAAGCGCACTGTAGCGGCAGCCGACGGCGAGGACGGCGAGGTGCACGAAGGGCGAGTACGCGTGCGTGCGCATCCCGTTGAACTCCATTTCGTCCTTCTCGACAAACTGCAAGGGGACGTCGGTCAGAGATGCTCCCGATCAAAATAACGAGAGAGGTGCGTACGCGAACGATGTCGAGGTGCCAGGTGAAAGCGAGATGGATGAGCTCGGCGTGCAGCTCGTTGGACAGCGGGACGGGGAGGAACGCGATGTTGGCCGGTGCGTCGCCAGCCAGCTGCTCGACGGTCTCGTGCTGGTAAAGCTGCGGGGTTTGACGATGCTGTGAGCGAAGAGGGTTCTAGGCGAACAGGTGCAAGACGCACGTGGGTTTCGGTGTGCCACCGGAACTCGCCGTCCGCATCAGTCAGCAAGTGCCCATGGCGGAGCACGGGCTTCTCGTCGATCTCGAGCTCCGTGAGACGGCGTTGTACCGTGTCGTCTGCGTCATGACTGCTTGAAGACGACGGGGCGTGCGCAAGGGCAGAGCGTCCCTCCGCCTGCGCGAGCTGGGCCTCGAGCTCCTCGATGCGGGTTTCGAGCGACTTGACGTATGCGATCGTGTCGCAGCGGACGCGACGACGATCCGGAGCTGCCAGCGGACGGGCAGGTCAGCCCGTGCCCAGCGAGCGAGGAAAGTGGAGGGGGCGCACCGGTTTCCCACTCGCACTGTGTCCCTTTGCGCTCACAGCGCTGGCAGACGTTGTCGGACGCTGACCCGGGCAGGCAGCGGCCCTTAGACCGCTTACACGGGATGCACGCCCTCGACGCGCGGGTCCTGCGTGAGGTGGTGAAGGTCAGCATCGCCCATGATGAGAGGCTGACATGGGTACGCACTTGCTGCGTGCTGTCTCGTTGTGCTGGTGCATCGCCTCAGTCGCTCAGAGGGAGGGCGGCGGGGGCGCGGGCCGCTTGGTGCGTTCGAGCTGATGAAGCGGTGGGGGCGGGAGACGGCCAGCTAAGAGCGTCGTGTGCGTGTGCAGACACGCGTGGGGCTTCTGTTCTGCTGTACAGCGTGCGAGCAGCTCAGCAGAGTGGGTGGGAAGAAAGCGAGAGACGCCGATCACCTCGACCCCCTCCCGCGACGGCGGCTTGCCACAGCTCTTCCCTCCACCATCTCAGCCTGCAGCTGCGAGCAGCGCAGTCGACCCTACATCCATCTCTGTTCGTATCGGGCCCTTTTATAAGGTGGCAGACGCGCCGCACTCGCTACCCGCACCTCATCGCAACCGCCGCACTCAGCCTTGTTGGGCGCGGGGAGTCGAGCTCGCCTCAGGTGGGTTGCCCTGAGTCAGCATCGCACCGTCGCGATGCTCGAGTGAATGCTCGCACGCCTCGGCTCGCGTGGTGTGCAGCTTTGCACCACCGGCTGTGTACTTCCGCCGCTCGCTGACTACCCCGTCTCGCTACTCATTACGACGAGCGCGATGCTCGCCGACGGCTCATTGCTGACATGATCTCGGGGCGGGCGTCGTCTGCCGCTGCTTGATGAATAGGCCGGTCGATGCAGCGAACTTTGCGCGAGCGCCGAGGGTGCTCAGCTTCGCATTCGCCGACGTCGCTTGCTCTGCCTCTTCAACTCGCTCGAAGATCCATATGTTCTCGCGCTCAGTACTGCTCGACACGCCCTTGGCCGATGCGATCCGCCTTTGTACGCGTCAGCGGTTTCTGCGGTACCCTGAGGAGGAGGAGGGCTTCTCTTTCGCAGCGGGCGCTTCCGCAGGACTCGACGTGCTCAAGACGGTCGACCACGTCCTCGAGCGGGACGAGCCAGAGGCTGTCGCCAAAGAGGCGGCAGCATCCACACTTCGATCCACACCGCCGGAGATCGACGTCGAGCGGGACACAGCTGTGCTCAGCCGCTCTTCGTCGCGCACGCTTTGCAATGCTCCACTGCAACACATCGTCGACTGTGCGTACAGTCCTTGCCACTCTCGGTCCAGCAACAACTGACCTGTCCTCATGCGCGCAGGGTACGGCCCCGCTGACCCCGCCAACCCCGAGAACTGGTCGCTGCGGAAGAAGGCCTGGGTCTCGTTCTGCATCGGGTGCGTCCCCTTCTCTCACCTTTCCTCGAGGCCGACTTCAGATGAAGCTTACGCTCGCACCTACATCCCCTACCGCGCAGCTTCGCGACGTTCGCGGTCTACATTGGCGGCGGTATCGTCTCCACAGGCTATCAGTCCATGATTGACGAGTTCGGTGTCACCCATCAAGCGGTGTCGACGAGCATGTCTCTGTGTGCGTTGCTCAAGCCACTCGTCTCCCTCCCGCTCGCTGCTGACGATGCCCGCGCAGATATCTTCGCCTGTGCGACCCTTCTCCGCCCTTTCGCCCTCCTTGCAGCAGTACTGACTGAGTTCTGCGCGCACAGACGGTGCCGGCGCACTCGTTTTCTCTCCCTTGAGCGAGATGCACCAGCTGTGCGTCCCATCGTTGTCCGCCTCGTCTGCCCGCACAACTGACTCGCTCACCCGAACAGCGGACGAAACCCGCCGTACTACATCCCGCTCCTCTTCGCCGTCGCTCTGCAGCTGGGCGCCGCCCTCACCCCAACCTTTGCCGGGCTCGCCGTCCTGCGCCTCCTCATCGGTTTCTTCGTCAGCCCCCTCCTCGCAACCGGCGGCGCGTCAATCGCCGACATCTGGGGGCTGCGACGCTTCCCCGTCGCGCTCTGCTTCGTCTGGGTGCTGCCCGGGTTCTGCGCGCCGGGGCTCGCGCCCATCCTCACCGTCTACGCCGTCGAACGCTTCGGATGGCGGTGGTCCATGTGGATCCAGCTCTGGTTCCTTGCAGCGGCCGCTGTGCTCATTCTTCTCTCTCCCGAGACCGTGCGCGCCGTCCTCATCCTCTCGGAATCGCATCGTGAGCTAACCACAGCTGACCTTCGCAGTTTGAGGACAACATTCTCTACCGCCGCGCCTGCCGCCTCCGCCGGCTCACCGGTGACACGAAGCTCAAAACGCGCGCCGAGGTCCTCGGCGCGGGTAAGAACGCGACGGCGTTGCTGTACGAGGCGCTCGCTGTGCCGTTCAAGGTTACATTGCTCGACCCGTCAATCCTCTTTGCGAACCTCTACATCGGCCTGTGCTGTACGTCTCCACTTCCTTGCTCGCTGAGTCAAGCTGACCTCGTCCCGCACGCAGACGGCATCTTCTGTACATTCCCTCGTCGCCTCTGCCTCAAGCGGGACTAACTCGCTGGATTCCCCCCGCAGTCTCCTTCTTCGAGGCGTTTCCCATCGTGTTCGCCGAGACATACTTCTTCACGGCCTCGCAGCAGGCACTCGCAGTACGCCCTTCTCGCCCTCAAACCTCGCTCGCAATTCACATTCCCTCCGCACAGTTCCTCTGCGTGAACGTCGGCGCATTCGTCGGCGCCGCGGTCTACATCGCGTACCAGCTATTTTACATGTTCCCGCTCGTCGCAAGGAAGGGCATGCCGGTCGTCGAGAGGCGGCTCGAACCCGCGCTAGTCTCGAGCATCACGGCGGCGATTGGGCTCTTCATTTTCGGTGCGTGGCCCTCTCCCCTTCAGTAGCGACGATTACTGACACGGTGCGATGCGCAGCATGGTCGTCGTACCGCGAGTGCCACTGGAGCGGCCCCCTCTTCGGGACCGCACTTTACGTCGCAAGCAATATCAACACCTTCCGTGCGCTCTCCTCCCGCTGCTCTCTTCTCCAACGCTCTCTGACCGAATTTTGCGTGCAGAATGCGTCTTCTACTACATCATTCTCGCCTACCCGAAGTACGCCGCCTCCGTCCTCGCCGCAAACGACTTCATCCGCTCCTCCGTGCGCACACTCCCCTCCTTCCTCGCCTCCTCCCGCGCTCACGCTCTCGCACGAACGCAGATCGCCGCCGGCCTCCTCCACGGCGCGACGCCCCTCTTCCGCTCGCGCGCAGGCATCCACGGCGGCGTCTCGCTCCTTGGCGGGCTCGCCGCGTGCGGGATCGTCGGGATCTGGGTGCTCTACCTCCAGGGGGCGTCGCTGCGCGCGAGGAGCAGGTTCACGGGCGGCGGGAGGGCGGAGGACGCGGGCGAGAAGAGTGGAGCGGTGGATGGGGAGGCGTAGAGGAGAAGGTCAAAGTCATGCTTGTCAGGATACTAAGGGGGTAGCACCGCTCCGGCGTCCTTCTTGATGATCCCTGTTTGTCGCACGACTCGCTTAAAGCGTTGCTGCTTGCTGGACGGTGTCAGCTGCGTGCGAAACGGGCGAGCGCGCGGGCGGCGCCATCATCGACGCGGGACAGTAGCGAGCAGCGTGAAATGCAGCATGTGTAAGCGTGCAGCGCGTAGCCTAGTCAGCAGATCCAGTCCTGCGAGAGCGCGAGAACGCCCTCATCAGCTCGCCGCCGCGCCGCCCGCCTCTTGCCCTTCACCCTCGCGCTTGTATCCGCGCCCGCCACTGGGAAGGCGATGGCTACACCTGCACTCGCAGCTCCGCTCACTCCTGCTGCCCCCCAGCTTGTCGAGGATCTCGCTTCGCTCAGACTCTCGCGCTCCCCCGTCCGGATCCCCTTCCCACGCAACTTCGATAGCCCGCCCACTCAGTCCGACTCGTCCACCAAGCAGCGGTTTGTGCGGCGCGGCGAGCTCCGATACATCATCTACACGCCTGAGCTGGACGAGGAGGTGTGGACCGCGTTCGTTGACGAGCTTGTCGAGCGCATCCCCGCCGGCGACGAGGGCAAGGGTCTGTCTGCGGCGGCCAAGGCGAGCGTGGAAGGAGCAATCCGCACCTTCGAGAAGTACCGGTTCGTCGGGTATGAGGAGGCTTCCATCCGGTCTGCGCTGCGCCCGCTCTTCTCCTCCCTCGACGCCATCATCCCCGAGATCGACGCGGCCATCGGCTTTCCGCACGAGGGCTTCACCGACGCCCTTGTCGACGTCGAGAAACTTATCCCGAAGGTCGACGTCCGCGGCCGGCCGGTCGACTACAGCGGGTCAATCGACCTGGCATTCTACCGCGCTGAGCCTGAGCCGGGCGACGACGACGAGGAGATCTTGCCGGCCGCGGCGGGCTTTCGAAGTGTGCTTGCCGTCGAGGTCGAGACGCCCGACGCCTCCCGCGATCCCGACACCTTCCGCCCGTGCACAGGCTTGTTTGTCCGCCTCGCCCGGGACGCCGCATCTCTTCAAGTCTTCACGCCCGAGGACTTGCCGCAACCTCGGCAACGGTCTCTTATGAAGAAGGTGCACCACTCTCGCTCACTTAGACGCTCGAAAGCGACGTACGTTCAGCCGCGACAGGCTATCATCGCCGCAAGGACGTATGGCCACGACTTCTTCATCTTCGAGGACGGCTACTCGTACATGCTCGCGCTCATTGTCGAGCACCACCCTGATGGGAGCTACGACGTGCTTCTCTCCAAGCTCAAGCGCATCTCGGACGCCCACTACTTCGGCATCACATCGTCCTCTTCTACTCGAAGGTGTTCGGGCTCGCGCGGCGCTTCGTCGAGTTCGCCAACTTGGCTGCGGCGAGCTCCGGCGGGAGCGGGCTCGGGACGATGCCGCCAGCCGAGGAGGAGACGAGCCGTCGCGGGTCGAGCGGCACCTGCGATGCGCGCGCTGGCGCCCAGGCGCCGAGCCGCCCTGTGTCGCAAATCGGGGGGGAGGACTCGAAGAAGCCTGGCGAAGAGGCCAAGGAGCATGCGGACGGCGCCGTTCTCTCGTCGTCGCTGAAGCTGGCGGACTTGCTCTCCGACGACGTGCGTTCTGGGACAACCGTCCCGCTCTTTCCGCATATTGCTGACAGCGCGTACGTGCAGATCACGATCGAGTACCCCAACAGTACTCCGTACTCCGTGTCCCTCGTCCCCATCCCGGCAAACTCGCTCGCAACCTCTACCTCAACCCCCGGCTCCGACCCGGCCGCGCTCACCGAACCCGTCAACGCGCCAGTACGCTCGGCCTCACTCTCAACACCAGGCGACTTGCTGCCGCGGGCTGCCGCCCCGCCAGAATCGGAGAACCCGCGCCGCCTCGACCGCATCCACCTTCGCAGGCTCATTGGCGAGGGCGTCTCGGCGCGCGTGTACGACTTCGAGGCGCTCGGGCGCCGATACGTGCTCAAGATCGCGCTGCGCGAGCACGAGCAGGACCTCGAGGACGAGATCCGCCTCCTCCCCGGCCCGCTCCGCTGCGTCGAGGGGGACGTCGTCCCGCTCGAGGCGGTTTTCCGCCGTAGCGACGGCCGGCCGGCTACGCTCATGCGGTACGCGGGCGTCGCGCCGGAAAGCTGGAACGACCTCGCGCTCGAACAGCGGGGCATCCCCCCCTTGCCCGGCCTGTCTAGGCTTGCTCGCCACGCTTTCAGTAACTGACGTGCGGCTTCTCTCCCACATCGTACAGCATTTCTCTCGTCGTTTCGCTCCTCCGGATCCACCAGCGCGCCGGCATCTTGCACGGCGGCGCCGCGCCGCGCAACGCCGTCCTTCCCGCGGCCGACTCGCCGACGGAGACGGATGAGATGCTCCCGCCCGCGCTGCCGCCGCGGTGGATCGACTGGGTCAATGCGGAGCAGCACCCGCACTGCGACAGCAGCCGCTGCGGTGAGATCGCAGAGCTCGTTGCCGAGATGCGCCACGGGGACGACGGGGTCGAGCTCGTTGCGCGGGCGGCGGAGGAGTGCGGGTTGGCGTGGTGATGCAGATGAGGGGAGGCTGTGGTCGCTTTTGCCAGTAGTAGTGTTTTTGCTGTCGTTGTGCGATTACTCATTGCTGTTCCTTGCTCTCTCACACGCGGTCCCAGTCAGGAGAGCGGGGCACGCGCCCAGTGACCTACTCTCTACTGCCGGAACCGCTGCGCAGGAATCCTGCAAGCCCCGACCGCGCCGTTCGCCGTCAGCCTCCTCCGGGGTGCGACATGACGTAGCAGACGAGCTCGAGGCAGAAGCCGCAACAGGGCCTCGTTCACCCTCTCACACGGCCATCTACAACTGCGCTCTTACAGACACCTTCGACCGTCTACTGCAGCCGCGCGATGCTCGTCTCGACAAAGTCGTCAAGCTTCCACCCGCCCTCGGGCGCGGTGAGCACGCCGGCCTTCTCGAGCGTACTGCGGGCGCACGGCGGGTCAGTCCTGATCGCCGCCAGTGGAGAGGAGAAAGAGGATGGAGCGCACGAGAGCGTCTTCTCGACCATCTCCTTGCTGATCTCGACGACGTCCCCCCGCGGGTAGTCGACCTGCTCGAGCCACGCGCGGACGTCCGCCTCGGGGTAGCCAAAGTGGCCCTGGATGAACTCCTTGCTCGGCCCCTTGCGCGCCTCGGGCGCGTTGAACGCGTGGATCGAGGAGGTCAGGTTGGTGAGGAAGGACTGCAGGACAGGGAGGAGAGGCGAGGAAGAGGAGGTGGTCGACGGCGGGGCGACGAGCACCCAGCTGTGCCAGGGCGTCGGGACCGAGCCGATGAAGCGGACTTCGGAGAGATATGGCTGTGGGCACGCGGAAAGGTTAGTGCGCTCTTCACGAACAACAAGCTCCGTCGTGGCCTGTCCGAGACGGCGCATTAGTGCGGAGGCGGGGCAGACGCACCTTCGTCGTGAAGTGCTCCCACATCTACATCCAGTTCGTGTAGCCGCAGGACAGAAGCGTCAGCGCTCCGACGCTACAGGCGAGAGCTCGCTGAGGAAGACGCACAAACGCCGCCGCCCTTCCGTCGTTCACGCCGTCGCGGAGGTTCTTGAACGTGTCGAGGACTGCGTGCAATCGTCGTCAGCTTCACTGCGCAAATTTGCGAGGAAAGGGAAGTGCACCCTCGAACTGGATCGGCTCGACGTTGCCGTCCTGGTCGGTCCAGCCCTCGCGGAGCGCCATGTAGCTCGCCATGACCTGGCTCCCGCTGACGCATCGACCCCGAAGAAGCGCCTGTCAGCTCGCGCGCGCGAGCTGAGAGGAAAGAAGCGAGCGCCGACGCACCTGCCAATCCTCGAGATGCCGATCTTCTCCCCGCGCAGGTCCGCGAGCGTCTGGTACCTGCTCTCCTTGCCGACGACGACGGCCCAGTTAAGTGGGCTGGTAACGTACGTCCCGACGAGCTTGAACTCGGCCGTCTTCTTGGCGATGCCGGCGATGAGCGACTGCGTGCGCGAGGGGCGGGTAAGCGTGCGGAAGGAAGGAAGCGCGAGGGGGGAAGCACCTCGGTCAGCGCGATGGCGAGGTCGACCTCGCCCGCCTTAATGGCGGACATAATCTGACCGGTGCCGCCTGTGGTAGTGCTCGTCAGCATGCGTGGCGAGCGGGGAGGGGGGGGGCAGACGCACTCGGGCACGGAACCAGCTCGATAGACGAGTCCTTCGCGGCGAGCTGGAGGAGCGGCGAGGCAAAGTGCTCGGGCACGTAGGCGATGCGGAGCTTGGGGGCGGACATGCTGCGGGCGCGGGAGAGGGGAGGGTCAGCGAGCGGGTCGAGGAGGGGAAGGTGACCTGGGCCCGCCAGGTCGCTCGCGCAAGGTAAGATGCTGAGAGCGAGTCGTAAGCGGCCACACCAGCGCCCGTGCAGGCATCCGCGTCCTGGAATTGAGCCTCTCCGCCCGGAGCACCACCTCCCGACGACGCCCCTCGCCCCGCTTGTCACAACCTCGCCCGACGCTGCGAGGGTACCTGCAGCATCCACCACACAGATCTATGCGCCGGCCGCCCGCCCAACCTGCCGCGAGGCGTAATCGTCGAGATTCACCTGCTGAACGTCGAGCGACTGATGAAGGCGCGGGCGAACTGGGCGGACGCGGGGAGAGCGGCGGGGCCGGCTCGGAGGGCTGTACGAGCGAGAGCAAGCGTACTGGCGAGCTGCAGCGACGCACGGAGCTGTGCGGGCGAGTGGTGGACGGTGACCCTCTCCTCGTGCCGACGGCGGGGCTATTCTTGCCGCGGCTTGCCCACTCTCGTTTGCTTCTGCGACACGCGTACTAGCACCACATACACTCTCACATCCAGCCCGGCGCGCGAGAATACCACAGATTGCACCCACTCCTTCCGCTCACTGCCCCTTCTTCGCCGGCGGCGCACCCCTCACCGCAGCCCTCGCAGGCCCCCAGTTCGCCTGCGGGTTCATCTGGTACCTGACGACCTTGACGTCGTCGAGGAGGGCCTTTGCCGCGTTCGGGTGCGGCGCGAGCGAGACCTCGTGGCGCGTCGGGCGCGCGAGGAGCGTCTTCGCCGGGGAACCGTCCTTGACGTTCGACATCTTGACCGGGTTGACCTTGATCCACTCGCGGATCACGTCGTGCACGAACGTCCGCGGCGCATTCGTCTTGATCGAGCCGGGGACGGCGTGCGACCGCGAGACCTCGTATCCGCCGTTCAGGAGCGCAGAGCTGCGCGCGCCGGGGTGTCAACGAAGGTACGACGGGCAGGGCGAGCTGAGCACGGCGGACGTACCCGAAAGTCTGGATCGGCGGGCACACAGCGTTGAACAGGCTCGCCATCTTGGCCGGCGAGAAGTACAGCGGCGCCTCGCATTCCTGCACGCTCCTCGTCAGCTCTTCCCCAACATAGCGCTCAAGAGGGAAGGGGGGACACGCACCGCCATGGCAACAGTAAGCATGCCCTTAATGCGGTCGTGCGTCGCAAAATCGCGCTTGTTCGCCTCGACGTGTTCGAGCATCTCGCGCACAAACGCGCGGTTGTGCAGGGGCGCGCTCCACATCGGGCCGCCGATCTGCTCCCTCCCGTGTCAGCCCTTCCACCAGCACCGAGGGGAAAGAGGATGCCGGAACGCACGTGGAACTTGCCCCCGCACTCGCCGCACCTGTCGCCCTCGACGCCTGCAGGCGGGCCCGCGGGCACGTGGTACCCGTAGTTGACCGCGCCGCTCTTCTCGCTGACCTTCTCCGAGACGCGGCCGAACGCCTGCCAGTGCGGCGACTGGCACGAGTGGCAGTAGTAGATCAGGGAGGTCTTCCTGCAATGCGCCCGGGGGTCCTTCGCGTCAGTTTGCACAACAGAGAGGGAGAAGGAGCGGAACGACGCACGACGCAAGCGCCTTGACCTCCTTCGGCGCGGTGCGGACGCGGATGAAGAGCCGGACGTAGAAGTCGATCGAGAGGCTCAGCTGCGGCTCGATGTAGCGGCCGTAGCGCGCCGCAGTGGTCGCGAGCGCGTTGAGGACGAGGCGGAGGCCCTGCAGGTGCGCACAGGCTGGTCAGCGGGGACGGGCAGAAGGAGGGGAAAGGGACGCACGACTTCGTGCGAGTACTCGGCGTTGACGCAGACGCCGCCGTAGTGGGTGAAGCTGCGTCGCCGCAAGCTCGTCAGCACTGGGCAAGAGTGCGCAAAGGAAGCGAGACGCACGCCTTCTCGGGGTAGTTGTGCCCAGCGAGCACGCCCATGTCGGTGCAAGTGACGCACATCAAGCCTGCACGCGCTCATCAGCGTCGTCTGTGTCCGGGAAGGAGGAGCGCGGACGCACCGCCGTCGGCGATGGCGTTCATCGCGGCGTCGAGGAAGGGCACCGCCGAGCCGTACGGGTCGAGGTCGATGCAGTCGAAGCGGGCGTCCTCGTTGCGGTGCTGGTACATGAAGACGCTGTACGAGCGGCGTAGTATGGATCAATCTTACGGCGCAATGAACTGGAGAGAGCTGAGAGGGCGGGACCACGACGCACCAAGCGTCCCCCTCGTTGACCCGGACCTTCCCATACCTCGCCTCGTCGATGTCGGCCTTGCTGCGTGCCCCGCCGGGCTTGATGTCCTCCTCCTTCATGCCCTCGGTGCCAGGGAGCGAGAAAACGCCCTTGGGCGCGAGGCCGTTGAACGCGATGTTGCGCTGGATGTCCTGCACCGCAGAGGCGGAGAGGTCGTTCGCGACGACGTGCCTGCGCGTACGGGGACGGTCAGCGTCTGTGAAGGGGAGAGAGGGCTAGTGCGCGCACTTGAGCAGCGGAAGCTCCTTCGCGTAGCGGATCGCGCGGAGCCCCGTGGCGGAGAGCGCCTCGAGCAGCGTGAACTTGTATGTCGGCGCGGGCGGGACGGTATCCTCCTTCGGCGGCGCGGCGGGGTCTGCGACTGCTTCAGGAGCCTGCAGCAAGCGCGCAGGGTCAGCGCGTGTGGCACGAAAGTGAGGGAACATGCGCACCTTGTCCTCCGCTTTGGCCTCTTCAGGCGCCTTCTCCCCCTCGCCCTCCGCCTTCGCCTCTACCGCCTCCCCACCGTCCGCCTTCCTCCTCTTCCCCCCCTTCCCCTTCCCATCCGCGCCGCGCTTCCGCTCCCTCTTCCTCCTGAGCCCCTCCTCCCAGTACGTGCGTTTCTCGCGCTGGCGCGCCTCGCTCCACGTCCGGATCGCGACAACCGACAGGTCGCGGTTGTACTGCTGGACGGGGTTGAGGAACACGGGCGCGGACCCGCTCGCGGCCTCGCCGTCGGCGGAGGGCGGCGCGGCGAAGAGGATCGAGGTGGTCGATTCGGTGTAGGGGATGAAACCCTCGGGGACGGCGGGCGGGGCTGTGGCGCGTGCATATAAGGGTGGTCAGTACGCGCACAGTACGGCCTGTAGTACCGCCGAGTAGAGAGAGGCGAGCTCACCCTCCTCCGTCTTGCGGTCCGCCTTCGCGTCCGCAGACGCCTCCGCGGGCGTGTTTGCCTGCTCGAGCTGCATCTCTGTGTCCTTCTGCTCGGGCACAGGCGCGGAAACGGGCTGGACAGCGTCGCTCATGGTGCTGTGCGGGCGGGAAGCGGTCGAGGCGATGAGGCGGTTCGGGCGAGGGACCGCGACGGCAACGGCACGGGGCGGGGCAAAGGTGGGACGGGCGACGTGCTGGAGCGTTCGACGAGAGAGCGGGCGCACGAAGGAGCGGCCTGCGAGCATGCGCTGGGCCGTCGAGACAAGGAGCCGACTTTGGCTTCTCGACCAGGTCGACCACGCGCGAGAGGAAAGCGAACAGCGGGTAGAGTGCACGAAACAGCTCGGAGCAACCCGTCTACATCCTACAAACCGTCTACCCGAAGCGCCAGCCAAAACACGTCGCGTCCTCCTCCTCCTCTTTCACGATCCTCCCTCCACCCTCTAGAGATGGTACGACTCCGGCCCCGTCACGAACCCGGGCACCCTCCTCTCCCACACCCCCTCGATGCCCATATCCTCGCGCCCGTCGTCGCGCCACACGACCTCGGGCTCGCCCGTCCACCGCGGCTTGCCCTTCTCGTCGACGCCCTCGGCGCGCGGGTTCCGGAACACGACGCTCTCGACGACGCCGAGCGTGAGGTGGATCGCCGCCGGGCCGGGCTGGAGCTCCTCGAGCTTGTCGGAAGGCGCGCCGGAGAGGACCGAGGCGATGTTGCGCGCTACGAGCGGCGCCTGGAAGAGCACGGCCGGGCGTGCGGCTTTCGGCGCGCCAGAGGCGGCGATGTCCCCCAGGGCGAAGATGCGCGCGTCGATGAGCGCGGCTTCGGCGGGCGAGGTGGGCGTGATGAGGTGCGAAGGCGACACGCGGAGGAAGCCGGAGGGGAGAACGGCCGAGGGGAGCGAGGAGAGGAGGAGCGCCGAGTTGGGCGTCTGGCCGAGGGCGTGAATCTGCGTTGCACTTGTTGTGAGCTCTATGGCATGTAGAGGGGGAGGATGCACGCACGACATAGTCCGCCTTGACCGCCCTCCCATCCTGAAGCCTGACCTCCCCTCCTCCGCGCTCATTCAGCGCCTCGTACCCGCCCTCCGGCATCTCCGCCCTAACGCCGAGCACCGTCTTGACGCCGAGCTCCTCGAAGCGCTTCAGGACGAGGTCGTGCAGCGCAGGGTGGAAGCGCGGCATGAGCCGGCGCGACTGCACGAGCGTAATGTGCCCGCGCTTGGCGGGGTACAGGATCGCAAGGTCGCAGGCCATCTCTGCGAGCGATCGACGTATCGTGAGTATGGGGCAACTCCGACGGAAGCAAGCGAGGCGCCCGTCGACGCTCGCACAGCCAGAGGGGAGCAGCGTGTGACTCACGCACGCCAACAGCGCCTCCACCGACAATCACAATCTCCCCGGCCTCCCTCAGCTTGCGCTGCACGCCCCTCAAGTAGCCGACGCCCTCGTGCTTCTCCCTCCCGGGCATCGTCCCCGGAGGGCTGAGCACCGTCCCCGTGGCGAGGACGAGCGCGTCGTACCGCACCTCTCGCGGCTCCGCGTCGAGCGTGAGTTTCCGCGATGCGGGGTCGAGCGACACGGCGGACGCGCGAAGGATGCGGTGCGGAGGGGGGAGCATCGGGCTGAAGGGGACAAAGGCCTTGTGCTCACTCCCCGGGGCGATCGCGAACCGCGGGTAGGCGAACCTGCGCCCCCCTCATCGTCAGCGCGCGCCGACGGGAGGGGAGGGAGAGCGCAGACGCACAGGTGCGCAAAGTGCGAGTTGCGCTCCACGACGGTCACCCGCGGCGGGTTCGGGAGCTTGAGCAGCTCCTGCGCCATCGCGAGGCCGACGTACGACCCGCCGACGACGACGACGTGCTTCTCGCCATCTTGAGGCTGTGTCGCCATGCTGCGAGTGCGGTTGCGGGCGAGTGGGGCGGAGCCGCGGGCCGTGGAGGAGGACGAGCGGGCGAGGAGCGGGGAGCGCAACAAGAGGGAAAGCGAGGCCAGGGCGACGACGAGGGCAGACACGAGCAAGAGTGTGCGCTGCGAGCGCGAGAGGAGCATGCAGCAGGCCTAAAGCGAGCGAGGACAAGGCGCGAGACGGGGGAATTCGCCGCACTGCTTCCGTCCGATCGGACGGCGGTGCGGCGATGGCGACTTATCGCCATTGCGGCGAGATGGCAGGTGAGCTCGCATGCGCGCTCGCTGCTCATCGCAGAGACGTGGACGAGATCGACAAGCGGATTGCACGGCGCGACAACAAGCGGGGGGACAAGGAGAGTACAGCGGTACGACGTGGACAACATCTGCGGGTGACCCTATAGAACCTGGGGACGGGACGGAGTGGCGCACTCAGCGGAGGTTGAGAGGGTGGTCCTGCACGTGCGCAAAAGCGAAGGGTCAGTGAGAGGCGATTGCGGGAGAAGCGGTCAAACGCACCTCGGCGGCGGCTGGGGGGACGACCTCGTCCGGCAGCTGCGCGCTGCTGTGTATGGTGCGAAGGATCGTCTCGAGCTGCTGCACGCGGAGCCTGAGCGTCTCCGCCTCGGCCTTCCACTTGTTGCGGTCGACCTCGAGCGCGTCGTACTCCTGCTGCCGCTTGTCGCGGCTCTTCTTCGCCGCGAGCCGGTTCCGCTCCTTGCGGTTCGCGGCCTTTTCCGCCGGCGTCATGTCCTTGGTCGCCTTGCCTGCGAGCGACGGCTGCTGCTCGGGCAGCTCGCCGTCGGGCGCGAGCTGGGCGAGCGACGGCGGGGGCGGGAGCGCAGCGCTTGAGGAGCTCGCCGCTGCAGCGGTGGAGGCGCCG
Source organism: Rhodotorula kratochvilovae (assembly GCA_019926025.1). Classification (NCBI taxonomy): domain Eukaryota; kingdom Fungi; phylum Basidiomycota; class Microbotryomycetes; order Sporidiobolales; family Sporidiobolaceae; genus Rhodotorula; species Rhodotorula kratochvilovae. Next base: position 61,225 of record JAHSUG010000036.1, on the reverse strand, counting down.
CTCGCCGCTGCCACTGCCTGCTGCTGCTGCTGCTGCTGCTGCTGGGCTGCGGCGCCGGGGTCGACATGTATGTTGACGGCGGGGAGTTGCGGGTGATGCGGATGGGGGTGAGGGTGCGGGACAGCGGCGGGGGCGGCGGTGTAGCCGTCGAGGGCAGCGAAGTGCGCGAGCTGCTCGTCCGAGTAGAGGGCGTGGTGCTGCCCCGGCGCCGTCGCGGCGGCGAGCGAGGCGAGCGCGGGGTCAAGCTCGAGCGGGGGCGCCCCCGGCGCGGCCTGCATCGCTGCGTGGGGTGTGCGCTACGGGTGCCTGCAGTGCTTGCTGCGCCTGGAGCAGCAGCGGGGCGCAGCGGGGCGCGGGAGGGTGTGCGCCGAGTGAACAGCGGGAGCAAGAGCGAGCGACGCGCGCGACACGGCGAGCAGGGTCGAGCGAGCGCATGTCCACGCGCGGTGGCACGGATGGCCCAGCATGAGGGAGGCGACGGAGAGAGATCTGCGCTGCATGCGCGCACCCACGCTGGCAGGAGCGGACACCTGGCACGTTGACGTGTCCTCCCCCGCTTCTCGGATCTTGAGGCGACGTCGCTCGAGGCGATCCTCAAGTGTTCGGCCGCTCTTGCTTCTCTGCTTCTGCTGGGACATGCTCCTGCGGCCCTTCTCTCGCTCGCCGCTGCTCCGCCCTGCCCGCTCGCTCGCAACCATGCCCAAGCGCGCCGCTTCCCCCACCGCTCCCTCCAAGCCGTCTCCTCGCAAGCGCACTCGGGCATCGCCCGATCCCGCCCCTGCTTCCGCCGTCGAGGATTGCGCGGGCAAGGGACAGTGGAAGGACTGGCCCGCGTCGCGCGCGCAGATGGACGCGGCGAAGGACTGGATCCGCGAGTGCGTCGAGGGCAAGCACCGCAGTTCGTCCCCCCTCCCTCATTCTTCACCCTTCAAATGCTCACCCCCGAGTGCACACAGTCGTCATCTGCCCCGACAAGGACGCCGACGGCCTCTCGTCGGCCGTGGTCCTCCGTCTCGCCCTCCACGCGCTGTCGCACCCATCCGACCTCATCGAGATCTACCACCTCCCGCGCGCGCTGAACATCCACGCGCCCGCCGCACAGGCGGGCATCCTCGCGACGTTCGCCTCCTCGGGCGGGCCCTCGCGCTGCATCGTCCTGGACCAGGGGTCGCGGCCTGGCCCGGCCCTCCTCCCGCCCGAGAGCGGCTGCGAGACGCTCATCATCGACCACCACCTGTGCGACGATTTCCCGGCGGGCGCACAGGTCCTCAACGCGTGTCACTCCCTCCCCGTCGCGACGACCTCCCTCCTCGCGTACCACCTCTGCGCGGAGCTCGTCCCCGCCCTGCGAGGGTCGCGCACCGCAGGACTCGCCGCCCTCGTCGGCGTGTACGGAGATCTCGGCGGCGGGAAGGTCAAGTTCGGCGCGGCGGGCGAGCCCTGGCCTGCGAGCCTTGCGGGCGTCGAGAAGAGCGTGACGAAGACGGCGTTGGGAAAGGCCGTCGCGCTCCTCAACGCCCCGCGCAGGACGCCGCAGTTCAGGGTACGGGACGCGTACGCCGCGCTGTGGGCTGCGGCGGCGGGCGAGAACGGCGGGGACGAGGGCGAGGGGCTGAAGCGCGTGCTGCGGGATGAGAAGCTGCTCGAGGCGAAGGAGCGCACGAGCGCAGAGACGAGCAGGTGGCAGGGCGCGCCACCTGTGTTCAGCAAGGACGGCAGCATCGCCGTCATCACCGTCGATTCCGGGTATCAGGGTGCGTCCTCTCTTCGAGTTGCGAAGGTCCCGCCGGGCGTGTCGTGGTCTCGTCCTCCGCCGGCGCACCGCATCCTGCCGCGACCTCCCCCGCCTCGCACGCTGACGCTTTATGTCCCCGCGCGCAGTCCACCCCGTCATCGCCACTCGCTGGGCGGGCACCCTCCGCAAAGCCGCAACTCTCGTCTGCGTGATGGTGCTTTCTCCCCTCCCCCTGCTCGTCCTCTCCCTCCCACTAACCCGCCCAATCCTCTAGTGCGCCAACACGGACTTCACCCCCGGCCACGTGCACTTCTCATGCCGCTCCCCACGGCGGGACTCGTCCACCCCCGTCGACCTAATTGCCTTCCTGCGCGCGCTCGCCCCGCGCTGCGACGCCCTCTCGCCCGGGTGGTCCGCGCGCGTCGGGGAGGATTTCGCCCGCGGACACAGGGAGGCGACGGGGGGGATTATCCGCTCGGAGGAGTTTGAGGTGCTGCTCAAGGCGGCGGAGGTCGGCGTTAAGAAGGAGGGCGCGGGTGCGGGCGCGGGCGCGGGGAGGAGGAAGGAGGAGAAGGGGGTGATTGATAAGGGGATGAAGAAGGGTGCGTTGGAGGGGTTCTTCAAGCCGGTGAAGAAGGATGAGGGGAAGGAGGAAGGGGCGAAGAAGCCGAGTGCGGTGAAGGGGGAGAAGCCGGGCGGCGCGAAGAAGGCGGGGAAGGCGGAGGTCATAGAGGTTGAGTAGCGGTGCTGCATGCTCGCGCTCTCACCTGCTCACATCTGCCGAATGGCCTGTGCGATCGCGACTGCGCGCCTCTGCTGTCCGGCTTCCAGTTGCGCGGACCTGCTGGAAAGATGACAGACAGCTGACGCAGTGAGGGAACAAACTTGATACAGACGACAGAATGAGGGGTGGTGCAACGAAGACAGGGCAATGCGAGAGGGGAACAACGAGAGTTTGACCCTCCGCCAGCTCACAGCTTCGCCTTGACCTTCTCCACGCCCTCCTTCACCCCCTCCCTCACGCTCTCAACAACCTTCTCCGTCCTCGACGCCCCTCCCGCAGGCCGCACCTCGGCCCACACCCCGCCCTCCCTGCTCGTATCGCGCGCCGCGGGCCCCGCGAGCGCCTCGAGCTTGGCGCGCTCCTGCGAGAGGACGCGCAGCGCGAGGAGCGAGCGGTCCAGGTCGCCGCGGATGTGGAGGCGCTGCGGGGAGTCGGATGGGTCAGGCGGGAGAGGGCAAAAGGAGGAGGGGGAGGAGGCGTACCTTCGCGGCGTAGAGCTTCTGCGGGTGGAGCTGTGGGACAGGCGCGTGAGTGTGCAAGCAAATCGCTGACGAGCTACTCGAGTACCAGGTCGTGCGTTCGCCCACTGGCTACGGGCAACGACGAGTTTGCGGAAGCATGCGCGACGCACCCTGCCCGTCGCGAGCCCGACAAAGTCGCGGTCCGCGACCTTGATAATCACGTCTGGCTTTAGCGGCGCCTTCTCGCCCGGCGCGAGCTTGCCGAGACGGCCTTTCTTCTGCAGGAGCCCCACGGGAAGCAGCCATCATGAGGGTCAGTATCCAACCCCCGCGAGAATGCACGCCGCCCGCACTCGCGCACCTTCATGTCGAGCCACCACTGCGCCTTTTCGCCCTTGTCGTTCTCGACCTGGAAGAGGTACACGGTCTTGATCCTGCGGACGAGGCGCTTGCGGGGCGACGACGGCGATGAGAGGACGACGGAAATGAGCGCAAACACGCGCGACGAGTCGAAGCCGGGGACGGTGATGGCCGGGTCGGACAGTGCGGCCTGCTCGCCGAGCTGTCAGCTCAAAGCGCGCAGTGCGGTGAGGGAGGCGGGCGGCGGCGCGGAGTTGAGGTGGGGCCGCGAGGAGGACGAGGCGGGAGAGACGCACGCGGACGAGGCGGTCGTTGACCTGGTCGTCGATGTCGAGTGTCGTCATCTCTGCTGACGAGGTACAAGCCTGTCCAGCGCGGTGGGTGAGGAGAAAGATGAGGATGACCCGGCGACTTTCGCCTCCCACTGATGAAGTCGCCCACGGCAGCTGGCACGGTGTTCGTACGTGCGAGCGACCTACGAAGGCATCGTATGATTTGTGCAACACGCAGAACCGCCCACGGTGCGAGGGAGTGGGTCGTCCTCGCCTCGCGCGCCGTGTTCGCTCTTGCTCCGCCGGCTCACTCGCTGGGCCCCACTTGAGCCGTTGCTACGCTGCTCTTGGTACCTGCGCACGACCGCGCCGCCGCACAGCCCGCAGAACTCCGCGTACAGCATCCGCGCACAGCCTCGACCCGCCTCCCTTCCGGAAGCGGCGATGAAGTGCTCACCCTCGCCCGCCTCCAGCTCGCGCGCGTGCATCCAGACAGTCAGGGCTCGGGGCGATCACCGCCCGCCCTGGCCGTGCTCTCCAGATGAAGCCCGCCGCTCCCTGCTCCTGCTTGCTCCCCATCTCGCTCGCTCGCTCTCCCCAGGCTCTCTCCGTCGCTCGTTCGCACCGCCGCAGGCCCTGCCATCGGCGAACAGGCCATGCACGGCCCTCCCACCACCGAGAGGGTGCGGCTGGCCCGCCCCTCGCTTTCGCTCGTTCACCTCGCCATCGCCTTTGTCGTCAGCATCTTTGCCCAGGGCGCGCACGCGGCGGCGGCGCTTCCGCTGAGCGCGGTCAACACCATGTGCGTGCGCTTTCTCGGGGCCGGGTGCGAGTTGTAGCTGACTGAGCGTCCGCTCCCGCAGGTTCCTGTTCGGCGACAGCTACACCCAGAACGGGTACAACGCCTCGCTCGGGTACAACGTCTCGAGCCAGCCGCTGAGCGTGCGTTCGGCTCTCTTTCCCACCGTGAGGGTGACCCCGCTGATCATCGCCCTCACCCGCTCGCGTAGTCCAGCTCCGGTGGTCAAGGTGGACTTTCTCGCTCTCGTCTCTCCATCCTTACGGTACTGACGCTCTGCGCCCGCAGTCTGGCCCGACTACCTCGTCCGTTCGACCGCTGCGCCCGCCGCGCTCCGCTCGTCCTACTACAACTTTGGCAAGGGCGGCGCGACCATCGGCGCGGACCGCGAGCTCGTCGGCTACCCGAATGTCTCGCTCGCGGACCAGGTCGACACGTTCGAGCGGTACTTTGTGGCCGCGGACCACTCGGAGGGCGGGGTCGCGGAGGAGCGTCCGGTCTGGGACGGCAACTCGACGCTTTTCAGTGGGTCCCCGCTGCGTCGCTGCGCCGGCCTGTGCTGACATCGTCTGCTCGCAGGCGTGTGGTTCGGCATCAACGACATCGAGATCACCTGGAAGCGCGGCGAGGAGTTCCCCTCGCGTCTCGAGTCGACCTTTGCCGAGCTGCAGGACGGCGTCGACCGCCTGTACGCCCTGGGCGGTGCGTCCTTCGCTCTCTTTGATGCTTCGAGCGCCCGCTGACGCTCGGCGCCCGCAGCCCGCCACTTCCTCATCCCGCTCCTCCCGCCGTACCACCGCGCGCCGCTCATGACGCGCGTGTACGCCGACCTCCCCGGCGTCAATGACACGTTCTACGACGACTTTGTCGCGTGGAACGACCGCACGCGGCGCTTCGTCACGGAGCTCGCGGCGCAGAAGGAGGATGTGAGCGTCACGCTGTGGGACACCTGGGGCGAGTTTGAGAGGGTGCGCTCCTTCTCTTTCGCCTCTCGTTAATGGAGACTAACCTTGTGCGCGCGCAGATCCTCGATTCGCCGGCCGAGTACGGATTCGTCAACACGACGAAGTGCGCTTCCTGCTCCCCTTCTCTCGCTTCGTCGGCTGACCCGTCGCCGCGCAGCTGGTGCGACTCGTACTCGAGCTTTCTCTGGATTCTCGACCCGCCCGCGGACCTCTCCGACGTCGACTCGTGCGGCGCGCCGGTGCATCCTCTCGCGCTCTTGCATTCGATCGTTGGCTGAGCCCGCCCGCCCGCCCGCGCGCAGATGAGCGGCTACGTTTGGTTCGACCGGAGCCATCCGACGACGGCGGTGCACAAGCTCATCGCAAGCGGCGTCGAGCAGGTGCGCCCCCTCTCCTGTTGCCCTTCCCGCCGGCGCTGACCCTCTCCCCGCACCCGCAGGCGCTCTCTCCGTCTTCGCCCATCTCCCGCCGCGCAGCAACCCTCCCGATCCGCTTCCCACTCAGCGCACCCACGCACCGCGCTTCGGTTGTGCACGTGCGCTTCGCGCGCCTGGTGCGCACGGGCGGGCTCGCGCGCCGCGAGCGCGAGGCGTTCTGGAAGGAGCTGAGGGGGACGGCGGTCGGCAGTGTGGTGGCGGGGGCGCGGGCGGGGCAGTGAGGACGCGAGTAGTGCGGGAGTGGAGAGGGAGGTGAATGGGCTCGCGAGGAGCAGAAGGAGCGAAGGCGGGGGGGTGAGGGAGGAGGAGCGAGGAGGAGCAGAAGAGGCGGCGCGTCGCTGTAGTCTCGGATCGAAGCTTGTATCCTGCTTGACTGCCCGGAGGCAAGCAAGCACAGCCAGAGAGCGCGAGGCGCAGACTGAAGAATATGGAGCCTTCGCGCTCAATGCCCTTTCCGAGCGAGAAGCGTGATCTCAAGCGAACCGGTTCAACTCAACCCCTACCAAGCGACGCCCCCCCTGCCCCCCGCCTACTCCCACCGCGGCACGCCCACCAGCTTGCGGTAGTCAAGCCACCGATACTGGTCGGGCCAGGGCGGCATCGCGAGCGCCTCCAGCACCTCCGACTCCCGCTCGACGTGCATGTGGGCGAGCCCCTGCGGCAATGCGCCCTGGCCCAACAGCTCGCCGCGCTTCTTGGTGGGCTGCACGCCGAAGCTCATCCCACGCTTGCCCATCGCGTCGACGAGGTAGGCCGGGCCGACGTCCTCGCCGCGCTTGGCCTTGTCGACGCGGTCGATGAACGCGGCCGCGCCCGGCGTGAAGCGGCACTTTACGCAGAAGCGGACGAAGATGTCGACGTGCTTAACGTACACGGGCGCCGTGGTCTCGTCGAAGACGACGAGGACCTCGGGCCCGAGTGCGCTCAGCCATGCGCGCGCCTCGTCCTCGAGCGCGAGTAGCTGCGGCGCATTGCCGCGCGGCTCCTTGTCGTTCGTGCTCGACGCCGAATCCTTGGCACCCGCAGTCGCCTCGGTCGGGATGCTCTTCGCGCCCGCGCTCGCCGCCTCCGCCTTCCTCCCCACGTTCGACACGCCCCCGCTGCTGCTCGTTCCCACCGCTCCGCTCCCCGCTGCCCCGCGCACACCCCCCTTGCGCGCGCCCTCCTCCCGCCCACCCTCGCCGGGCGCATTCAGCGCGAGCGCCTTCTCGCGCTTATAGGCCCGCTGCAGCCTCTCGACCTGGCGCCGCTCCTCGGCGGCCTTCTCGTCGAGTCTCTGCTGCTCGGCGCGCGAGACCCGGCGGAGGTAAGGTGGCGGCGAGGGAAGGGGGCGCGGAATCGATTCGCGAAGCGGCTCCGCAGCCGCTGCGCCGAGGAAGGCGTACGTCGCGCCGCCCGCAGCCTCGCCCACCGCTGCGCGCGGAGGGAGGGTGGTGGTGCGCGCGGCCCACGGGTCGAACACGCCCGGCTTCACGCGCCGTGTTGCGTCATTCCACACGGGCGGGACCCAGAGACGGAACGGCTTCTCGTGGTAGATCTGCCCCACCGTGAGCCGGGGGCGCTCTGGCGGCGGAGGAGGAGGCGGCGCGGCCGCTGCCGGAGGGCCTGTGGGCGGCGGGACGTAGCCGAACCTGGACCATGGCGGCGGCGACGGGGTGGTCCTGGGGATGAACTGGCGGTCCAGGTAACGAACGTCGATGTTGAGCTCCTGCGTCATGAGGTCGAGGACGCTGGCATCTCGCCCGGGCCGTGGAGCGCCCAGCGCGCGGGCAAGCTGCTGCGCGGCGAAGACCGCCTCCGGTGTCTCCGCCTCCTCCTCCTCCTCCTTGACCTCCGCCTCCTCGCCCTCCAGCATGACCTCCTCCTCAGAAACGTCGTACGCGCCCTCGTACGTCCAACTTTCTGCTTCGTCCGGGCCCGCGCGCTGCTCGCTCGGCCCGTCATCGAACTCGGACGGCTCGGGCGTGCGCGCGCCCTGGTAGACGACCCTGAAGGGGAACTTGAACGGCGGGAGGAGGTCCTCCATCGACTGAGCCCTGGCCTGCACGCCAGCACGAGGCGCGAGCACTGCCTTGCAGAGCCCGCGGGGAAGGACAAACTCGTCGTCGCGCGGTGGGACGAGAGCCGGGCACGGGTCCGTAGGCGTCGGCTGCGGGGCGCGCGGTGCGGACGGCGCGGTCGGGCGGGGGGTCGCGGGAGACGGCGCGAAGCGGAACGAGTTGGTAGGAGATGTCGCGCGGGGGGGCGCGGCGGCGAGCGACGGGCTCGAGACGCTCGGGCGCGCAGCGGAGGACGTCGAGGGGGCGGGCGAGGACGAGTCGAAGGGGGCAGGTGGGGGTGAGCTGAAAGAGGGTGCAGGCGAGGGGGATGCCGAGCGGGACGTGGAGGGAGACGCGGAGGGAGACGCGGAGGGAGACGCGGAGGGAGACGCGGAGGGAGACGCGGAGGGGGAGGGCATGTCTGCGCACGAACAGCAGATGAGCCATGTGCGAGCAGGCAACAAAAGAGCGGAGCGTACCGGTCATCTTCTGTGCTTGTATCAAGGAATCCGACTTGCTGATCGCGACGCCGCCGTCGAGGAAGGTCGACCATTGCCCAACAGCGACGAGCAGCGCCCAGTCTCCCGCGCCGCCGTACGGAAGTATTGATCCGCGCGCGGTTTCGAACAGGCGATCGACGATCTTTGGGAGCATAGCCCGGAGCTTCGGCTGGCGGTGGACGCGCTGCACGGTAAGATTCAGCGAGACAGCTCGTTCGCAGTGTACTTCAGGTGGCGGAGGGACGCACTGCATGTGGCATCTCCTCCGACTCAGTCCTCGACTGGTCCTCCGTGAAGTACATGCGCGCGGTCGCGCGCGGTGTCGATCCCGCCTCGACGATGACGCGGATGCGGCGATGCAGATGGATGCGCGAGAGGGCGACCGAGCCATCGTTGAGCTGCGTGGGGGAAGGGAGGAGACGTCATCGTTTCGCCAGCTATCGCCCGCGCTTCCCGCAGGTTGAGGCGAGAACCGGCACGTACCGCCAGCAGCAGCTGGTCCTTCTCGAACCAGCTGACCGTCCGGTCCCTCCACAGTATCCCGATCATCTCCGCTCCCGTCTTGCCCGCCTCGCTCTCCTTCCTCGCCTCCTCCTGCGCCCCGGCTCGCGCCCTCATGTCCCGCTCCGCATACCGCTTCTGCGTCTGCTGGGTCTTCTCGGCCTTGCGCCCCCTCCGCTTCTTCTTCTTCCCCGTCCCCTGTACAGCATCACTGCCCCCTGGCGGCCATGCCGCGCCCGGCGAGCCCTGGCCGCCGCCGCCGCCGCCGCCGCCCCGTGCGCGTTTTTTGCCCTTGTCGCTAGCGCGCGCGGGCTGTGTTGCGCCCTGCCACGGCACGCTCGCGGACGAGGCGGCGGAGAAGTGCTCCTGCGGGGACGAGGGTGGCCACTGGGGCCAGGGTGCGCCGTACGAAGCGGGAGGAGGGTAGAAGGGCGGGTACGCCGGGGCCTGCTGTGCGGCGGGAGGTGGTGGAGGCTGGTAGTGGTTGTATGAGCCGAGAGCCGTGTACTATGCGGGTGGATTTACGGTGTAAGTACCGTCTCCCTTGACGAGATGCAGCTGGGAGAGAGGAGGCTCACCTGGTTCCAGGTCGTCCCCCCGACGTACGAGAAGCTCCCGTCGTTCCCCGTTGCCACCCACCCTCCCGTCGACCCCTCTCTTCCGTAAGGCACCGAAGATGCCCAGCCCGAGGCCAACGAGGTGGGCACGAGGCTGCTCGAGCCGGGCGTTGCGAATGAGGAGGCGGCGCGGGGAGGGCCATACGGCTGTGCGGAGGTCGAGGCGTACGGGAAGTGACCGAGCGGGGTCGTCTGGGTTGAGTACGGCTGCTGCTGCTGCGCAGGGGCGGCGTCGAGTGCGTGGAGGGGCGAAGCGGCCGAGGTCGGGGGTGGTCCGGGCGGAGGAGGCGGCGGGGGATAGGAAGGCGGAGGGGGCGGCGGAGGCGGTGGACAGGGCGGCGGGGGCATCGTGTACTGCGTCGGGACTTAGCAGGAGTGGGACAAGTCGCGACAGGGTGAGCGGGAGGAGCCAACGCAGCTCGCGCGGAAGGTCCGCCTCGTCCAGCGCTGTCTCTCCGCCAGCAACACTCGCAGGCTGAGCATGCGGCGTCCGAGGCGCTAGAAGGGACCTGCTGCGCGCACTCTGCGAACACACAGCTCCCCTCGACGCTTGCAGACTCTTCTCTCCTCGCTCGTCGACACTCACTGCGATGAAGATGGGGAGGGCCCTAGAGACGTGTAGCTCCCTACCTAGACGGTGATGGGTCAGTCCTCAGAGATGGTGATCCATACGTGCCTCGTCCTCCCCACAGCTCCTGCGCGGGCCGTCGTCTTTCCCCTCTCCCCCTCCAGTTTGCGCTGACACGCGTCTTCCCCTTGCACAGGACAGGGTCTTTGCAGCTCCGCAAGGACAGGCGTGCTCTACGCACGATCCGGGGCTACCGGGATGCAGCGATAACGACGTTGTTAGGACTGTGCGTCCGTACTTTCCCCTCGTATCCGCGAGGCACCTCGATGACATGCCTGGGCGCAGGTATCTCGTCCCCGCCGCCCCTGCACACGCCAAGCAAGCTTTCCCCTCTTACTTCCGCCACCTCCCTGGCATCGGCCCCCCTACCCTCGCCTCGCTCCGTTCCTCATCTCGCTCACGCTCCCGTTCCTCATCTCGCTCACGCTCCCGTTCCTGTACACCAATCTCCTCGTCCCCCTCTTGTCCCCTCCCGCACTATTCGGTCAAAATAGCGCAACTTCGTCAACAAACTCTCACAATCTTCTGCGCAAGTCACTCCGCTCCGCAGCCTGGGAGAGCTAGGTCATGGCTCCCTTCCCGCTCCTCGGCTGGTGGAGCTGGCTGTACTACACCAATATGGGAAGTGTAGCTGCGCTACTACTGTGCTGGAAGGCAGGCCTCGAGGGGTGTTACACGCGGTCAGCGCTGGTGCGTCTTTCCGCTGCTCCCGCATGAGTGCGACTAACCCGGCTTCCCGCTCGCAGTTTGGCGCCGTCCCCCCGTTCTGCCAGACAACGTCGACCAGTCGACTTCGTCCGGACGCCCTTCTCCCTCGCCCTCGCCGCCCTCCTACACCTTCCCTCCCTCTTCGCGCTCATCGCCGCGTACCTCCCCGTTTTTGGTGCCGCTGCCGCCTTTGTTCAATAGAACAGCGGATTCGTTCTCGGTGCATCCGCTCCTCCGCCTCATCTTTCACCGCCCTGACGCTCCTCCCACCCGTAGACGACAAGGAGAACCACATCCCGACGATCCACGTTACGCAGGTTTACTGCTGCATCCCCTTTGCGGGAGTGTTCTTCTCCCCGCACCTCGTCAACGTCGGGCAGCTCAAGGCGGCGGGAAGGAGCTTGTGCGGAAGCGTCGAGTGCGTCTGTCCTCTCCTGCTTGCACCGCGCCTGTGCTGACTAAGTCGCATCTCGCAGACGCGTGCCCCTCACGCTCGCTGTGCCCGTGACTATGTGCTGGACGATCAACAACTACACGTTCGTCTCGTTCGCCCTTTCGCTTCCGCTCTCGCTGATCCACTTCGACCCGCATTCGCGCACCCGTTCCTGCTCGCCGACAATCGGCACTACGCCTTCTACCTCTGGCGGCGCGTCATCAACTTCCACCCGCTCGCGCACTATGCCCTCGCGCCGGGATACCACATCGGCGCGACGCTCATCGGGCACGCGCTCGGTGCGTCCCTTCCCGCCTCCCCCTCTTCCCCCGCTAACCCTGGTCCACCGCCGGCGCAGCGCGCGCACGATGCACCTCTCGACGCTCCTCCTCTTCCTCGGCGCCACCACCGCCATCCCCCTCTCCACCCGCACCTTGAGCCCGGGTACTTCCTCCTCCGGCTCGTCGTTCGCACGGCGAATCGTCGCTGCACAAAGTACACTGACTCCGAACCGACTAGATTACCCACTTTGCAATGTACATCGGGACCTTCCTGCCGCTCCAGCTGACGGCGACATCCACCACACGCTCCTTGACGAGGTGTGCGAGCAGGTCCTGCTCCTCCGGCGGACGGTGCCGGTCGCGCTCGCTCGGAAGGTACGAATGGAACGAGGCTATGTAGGCGCCCGACGGCGCATGTCGCAAGAGCTTGCCGAGCTGGTGCCTCGTTTCAGGCGAGAATCTGCAGCGGAGCACACCGAGTCAACACGGTTCGAGAGCAGGCGGGAGAGGTCGCGAGCAACGCACTTAAAGTCATCAGTGTAGATTACGCTCGCGCGAGAGAGAATCGTCGGGAGGAAGGGGCACGTGAAGAAGTCGGCTGCTAGGAGGGCGACGGTTGCGGTCGTATTGCGTTCAGGGAGGAGAGGGTGGGGTGTCGAGGAGCGGAGAGGGTGCCGTCCGGGCTCGGGCGGCGACAGGTCATGGTGCTTGCCACACCCCGCCTCCAGGTGTGAGAGGAGCTGCCCTCCGGCGGAGGCGCGAGCGGGAAGGAGCTCGAGCCCGATGGAGTTGAAGCCGTTGCTGCTCGCATGTAGGTTGGTTAGCTTGAGGATCACGCAGTGGCACATGCATAACATGAGGAACGCACACTAATGCGGCCGCCGCGCATGCAGTACCAGTTCCCGCTCCCAGGTCAACCAGGAGGGCGCCCGTGTCCAGCGAGAGCGTCGATAACCTGCGCGAGACGAGCGGCAGGGTCAGTTAAGTCCTCCTTGTCTGGCGGATTGTTTGGACGCACATCTCTGCAAATGACCCCGGCTCGACCTCGCCAAAAACCTCGTCCTGCTTGCGCGCACGCCTGACGTCGCCCATCAACGGCGCGAGGACCTCGTCGCTCGCTTGCTCGAGCAGGGCTAGTGCACGAGTCGGTGGCAGGTAACGGAGGTGGTGAGTGAGGAAGGACGGTGCAACCGGCGGGCGAGCGGTGGGAGAGAGGAGAGGGTGAAGGGCAGCAGTAGATGCGGAGGGGAGGTTGACGGGGCTGGTAGTAGAGAGAGGAGAGGTAGGGGACGGGTCTGCCTGTGGCTTTTGCAGGCTCGCGCGCGACGCAGTGAGGAGGGTCTCGACTGCTGGCGAGGGTGAGGGCGGTGGTGTTGATGTTGCGCGCAGCTGTTTGCGGCGCGCTGCTGTAGCCGCGGACCTCTTGACCCTATCCCACGCCCTCGTTCCCGCTGCGCCAAAGCGCTCAGTCGCCTCCGTGCGAGAGCCGCATGCTGCGAGGTCGCGGGCGGACGGCTCGCCGGGCCAAGCGGTCTTCGAGGGCATGGACTGGTCCGGTAGTGCGGTGGTGTCGATGAGTAGAGTTGAGTGGACGCGCAAGGGTTGGCACGAGCCGCAGAGTGGAGTCGAGGACGAGGAAGAAGCGTGAACGGAGCAGGAAGCTGATGAGACGACTTGTATTCGCGACATCAGTGCGAGCGTAATGTCGACAATACAACTTCCTTGCGCGCGTGCCCCTCACCTCTCGCCCTTCTGCTGACTTCCTCTCTCTTCGCCGTACACGCTGCCTCCGCTTGTCACTTCCTCTGTTGCTACCAAACAGCCCCACGCTCCCAGCCACTGCACGAAGCACAAGCAGGCGAGGAGGCTGCGTTGTAAGGCGGGAGGCGGGACGATGGGCGAGGCGGGCTGCTTGGTCGACGAGCGAGCTCTCTCGAGACGATGGTACCGCTAGGGGTAAGAAGACTAAGATTTCGACGAAGAGAAGAGAGCGAGAATGAGGAATCTACGCAAAGATAAAGACGGGGGAAAGGGCACGAGAGGAGGCGCGGAGGTGCTCGCGGCGTCCAGCGCCGCCGAGCGAGCGCGGGAAGGTTCTAGTGCGTCGCCGAGGCCTTGTTGCTGCAGGGGCGCGAGCGTAAGCGGCGCGATCAGACCCGGGAGAACGGGAGGTGGGCGTACCGGCGACCGGCGCGGCGCGGGGCGGAGGGCGACGACGAAGGCGGCGTAACAGAACCCCCCTGTTTAGGCGAGGCGTCACGACACGCCAGAAGACGGGAAGAGGGAGAGAGCGCACCGAGTGGGCGCTCAGGCGCGGGGAGCGGCGGATAGGGGTGAATCCGGTGTCGAAGTTGGGGTTTGCGAGCTGGCCGTCGAACGCGTTGTCGACGAACGTGTCCCACTCGTGCTGAAGGCGCGTGAGGCGGGAGCTGCCGCTCGTGGCCAGGTGCGTTGAGGTGAAGTTGAGGTAGTAAGCACCGAGCACCACGAGCGGCGGGCGTTGTTCGCCTCGGGCGACGATGTCGAGCAGGTGGGGATGCCGGCGGTGACCTTGCTGAAGTAAGCGCCGAACAGCAGCGACTGCAGCGTGAGTCGATGCGCGTCGCATTTTGATACGCCGTGACGCCGCTGAGCGAGGTGCCGAGGACCTCGAGTTCGCCTCCTTGATGCCGAGGCCCGAGATTTCGAGGATCGTGGTCGAGGGAGGTAGCGCCGCGGAGGGTGGACGAAGGGCGGCGAGCGAGAGGGGGATGCGACCGTGAGGACGGAGTGGAGGGAGGTGATGGCGGGCATGTTGAGGCGAGGGAGGTGCAGTGCGGCGAGCGGGCGTAGCGACGAGAGAGAGTGAGGGAGGAGAGGAGCGCGAGGTCAGCGCGGTATAAGAGGAGAACAAGGCGAGGAAGGGGACAAAGCGACAAAGGTGCACAAGGAAGAGGAACAAAACGAACGCACAGAGAATCGAGGAGAAAGGAGCGGTGTCGCAGAGCGACGGTGGATCGGCGGAGGGCGGAGCTGCGGCGGAAGCGGAGCGAGGAGGAGCGTCAGAGCGGGTTGGGAAGGTCGGGTGAGTGCGGCTCACCCTCCTCTACGCCGCCGCCTCCTGCGCGCTGCGGGCGCCTTGGGCTTGGCGGGTAGGCTTGATGGAACGCCTGCACGAGTTCTTGAGCGTTAGCGAGCTCGTCGTCGTAGAGCCAGTCCGTCTTAAACTTGCCTCGCCACTTGACGAGGTAGCGGAGCCGGCCGTGGTACGTTTGCGAGTCGAGGATTGCTTCAACTTCCTCCTCTGGCTGCCCATCGACGATGGTGAGGGGCGGCGGGGCGGGCAGGCGGTCAGGGAAGGGGTTCTCGGCGTGCGGGTGGAGGAGCGAAGCGTGGAAGACTGGGTGAAGGCGCACCTCGTCGGGAAGCTCGAGACGGTACGCGAGCTCACCGATGCGCTCGAGGACCTTGTAGGGGCCGAGGAAGCGATGGTCGAGCTTCTGTGAGGAGCGGGAGGTCAGGATGTTGCGGTGCGAGAGCCAGACGAGGTCGCCTACCTTGAAGGTTGGCGCTTCGACGCGCTTCTTGTCGTAGTGCGTCTTCATCCTTGTCGCGGTGACCTCGAGTTCGTGCCGAAGTACTTGGTGTAGAGCCGAGAGCGTTCCTGCGCGCGAGGCGGCGTCAGCGTCGAGCGGCTTGTCGCCGTAGTCGCGGAAGGTCACCTTGAAGCGCGGGTGGAAGCCGTAGTTGGCGAAGAATGGCGTGACCTTGGTTGACGAGTGGATCGAGTCGTTGTGGACATATGCGGCGAGCGGGAGGAGGTCCTCCCAATCGTCCTGCGCGTAGTTGACGAAGATTCGTAGTATTGCTCGAGCGACTGGTTCAGGCGCTCGGTGACGCCGTCGGATTGGGGATGGTAAGCGGTGGACATACTCAACTTGGTGCGAGTGAGCCTGTTGAGCGTCCGCCAGAAGTTCGAGTTGAACACGGCACCGCGGTCGCTAACGATGTCGTCCGGGAGGCCGTGTGCGGGAAGATGTACCTGTAGAACATGTCGGCGAGGGCAGAGGCATCAGTGCCGGCCTCGGTGCAGGGGATGAAGTGGGTGAACTTAGAGAAGCGGTCGACGACGACCCAGATCGAGTCGTTTCCGTGTCGGGAGGTCGGGAGCTTGACGATAAAGTCGGTGGCGATGCTGGTCCACGGGCGAGTCGGCGGCGGGAGAGGCTGTAGGAGACCGTGGGCGGGTGAGCGGCGCGGCTTGTTGCGGAAGCAGGTGTCGCACGTACCGACGAAAGACTCGATGAACTTGCGCTCCTGCGGAAAGGTCATCGAGCGTCTGAAGCGCTCGAGCGTCTTCTCGACGCCGAGGTGCCCGGCACTTGGCTCGTCGTGCACGGCTTGCACGGCGCGGAGGCGCAAGTCGGCGACGTCCGGGATGTACACCTTCTTGTCGAAGCGGAGGAGCCCGTCGTTGTCGAGTTGCCACCGATCGTCGTGCGCGTCGGCGTTCTCGTTGAGGCGGCGGTCTTGCAGGATCTGGCAGAGATCGTCGTCGTCGTCCTGGCCGGCCGCGACGAGCGGTGAAGTCGGGAAGGGCGCATCGAGCTGCGCGGCGAGGGCGAGCGAGTTAGCCGCGATACGGGTGGTGGGGAAGAAGGTGACGGGCTTGCCTTCGCTCGCTTTGGCGCCTCCGCGTAGTCAGCCCGGCGAGAGGGCGTCGGTCTTGCCTTGACGATGACCTGGCCGGTGGTGGAGAGTCAGCGAGAGCTCCGAGATCGTCTCGTACCACCGTGCTTGGCGGCGGTTGAGGATGCGAGGAGGTGAAGTACTGGAGGTTCGCGTGGTCGGAGAAGATCTTGGTGGGGAGGAGACGTACTCGAGGTATGGGCGGAAGCTCTTGCACGCGTCGATGATGGCCAGGAGCTCTTTATCATGCACCTCGTAGTTGAGCTCCGCCTGGTCGAACTTGCGGAGCGGAACGCGACCGTAGAGCTTGCCGTCCTCGTGTCGCTGCGAGAGGACGGACCCGAGCGCGTAGTCCGAGGCGTCAGTCTCTAGTTCGAGCGGACGCCGGGGCGGAAATGGCGGAGGATCTGGCGTCGTGGAACGCACCCTTGAGCTGTTCGTACGCATGAACGGCGTCGGGCGCGAGGGGGAAGTCTGCGGGTGAGCGGTCACCGCGGGAGAGGCGGGTCAGCGGGGCCGCGATCTTCGAGTAGTCCTTGATGAACCTCCGATAGAAGTTGGCAAAGCCGAGGAACGACTGCACCTCGCGCAGGTTGGTGGGGAGAGGCCAAGAACGTACCGATTCGATCTTCTTCGGGTCCATGCGGACGCCGTCGCGGTCGACGATGAAGCCGAGGTATTCCGTCGAGCTCTCCTCGAAGGCGCACTTTTCCGCCTTGGCGTAGAGCTTCGTGCGGCGCATCGTCTCGAGGACCGTCTTCACGTGCTCGTCTCTTTCTGCGTGCGCGAGTAGATTAGGATGTCGTCGAGGTAGACAACGACGAAGGAGTCGAGGAACGGACGGAAGGTGTCGTTGATGAGGTTCTGGAAGGCGGCGGGAGCGTTAGTGAGTCCGAAGGGCATGACCTGATACTCGAAAAGGCCGTACCGGGTGCGGAAGGCCGTCTTGTACTCGTCGCCTTCGGCGATGCGGAGCTGGTGGTACCCGTTGCGGAGATCGAGCTTGGTGAAGTACTTGGCGCCGGAGAGTTGGTCGAGCGTCTCCTCGATGAGGGGAAGCGGGTGGCGGTTCTTGATGGTGACGGAGTTGAGGTTGCGGAAGTCGACGCAGAGGCGTAAGCTGCCGTCCTTCTTCTTGATAAAGAGGATGGGCGCACCTATGGGCGAGGTCGAGGGGCGGATGAAGCCGGTCTTGAGGTTAGTCTCGATGTAGTCGGCGAGGACGTCGAGCTCTTTTGCCGAGAGCGGGTAGATCCGTGACGGAGGGACGGTCTTGCCTGGTTCGAGGTCGATCTTCAGGTCGTACGGCCTGTGCTCGGGAAGCGAGTCGGCCTTGACCTTCGAGAACACGTCGAGGTAGTCGTGGAACTTGGCGGGGACCTGCGAGCGGAGCTTGTCGAGGTCGTCGCCGATGAGGTCGGGCCGCAGCGAGGCGGCGGCGGCTCGTAGTCGCGGAACGACGTCTGCGGCGGGGAGGACAAAGGAGTCAGCGCCGTGCTTCAGGTCGAGGCGGGCCGCGTGCCCGTTGATGAGGCGCACCGCGGAGGTGCGGGTCGCGGCGAGGGTGGAGGGGTGAGCGGGGAGCGCGGCGGTGGCCGGCATGGAGAGGCAGTGTTGAGCGCAGTGGGTGGAGTGGAAGGCGACGCGGTTCTCCCGTGCGAGTAGGGAAGCGTCGTGCGCGCGGATCCAGTGGATGCCGAGGATGAGCGGGTAGTGAGCGATAGGGGTGACGTTGAGCTCGATAAGTTCTAGGTGAGAGCCGATCTGCAGTTGCACGGGGCAGGTGTAGTACGAAAGAGGCTTGTCAGCCGGGCGCCCGTCGTACCCCTCGATGGGAATGGGGCGCGCGCGTTCGACGAGGGGAAGACGGAGCGCCCGGGCGTAGTTCTCGTCGATAAGGTTGCTCTGCGAGCCCGAGTCAATCATGGCGAAGGTAGAAGCGGTGGTAGTGCGGTGAGTGAGCGAAGCGGGAACGATGACATGTTCGTCGAGGCCGGAGGAAGCCGGATCGGCGCGTACGGTGAGGTGGGGACGAAAGGAGGACGATGGGGCGGCGGCGAGGTGAGTGGCGGCGGTAGGAAGGGAGGGAGCGGTCAGCGAGGTCGAGGCGAAACGGAGAGGGCGAGGAGGATCGCCCGGCGGGCGGAGCGTACCTTCTACTCCTCGTCCGTCGGGCGCGAGTCGTTTCCCGACTGCTCGGGCTGCTCGAGGGGCGAGAGGATCTCGAAAGTCGCGGTGGTGGCGGCGGTGCGGAGCGGGGGGCGAGCGCGCTGCGCGTCGCGGGCTGCGAGGACGGGGCACGCGTCAGCGAAGTGCCCTGCTCCGCCGCAAAAGGAGCAGAGGTTGTTCTTACGCCGGCGGTCCTTCTCCTCCTGGGGCGAAGGCGGCGCGGCGGCTTGCGGGTCGAGTCGATCTGCATGCGGTCCTCGGCGGGGATCGCCGGGTTGCTCGTGGTGAATGGCCTCGGCGCGGGCGCGCCGGCCGGCGCGTAGGGTGTGTAGGCGCGGGCGCCGCGCTGCTGGAGGCGGCGCATGAACGCGCGGTTGTCGAGCGTGACGACGCGCTCGATGAGGGTGTCAAGCGAGTCGATCGGGTCGAGGCGGGCGAGCTCGTCCTGAGCCTTGAGCCCGTTGATGAAGTGGTACTGAGGGCCTCGTCGCCCCAGTTGAGGGAGAGCGCGAGGCGGCGGAACTCGGCCGCGTAGAGCGACGCGGCGCCTGTCTGGCGGAGGAGCCGAGACGGCGGGAGGTCGGCGGCGGCCTTGTCGGGGTCGCCGAAGGTGACGAGTAGTTTCTTCTTGAAGAGCTCGAAGTCGGAGATCCAGCGGTACTCGTCCTGGCGAGGGTGTCCTCGGGGAGCTGGAGGTAGGAGGAGACCCAGAGGTAAGCGTTGCCGCGCAGGTAGGAGGCGCAGACACGCACGCGGTGGCGGTCGTCCTTCCAGCCGGTCGTGTCGGCAACGTAGTTGGTGATCTGCGCGAGGAATGTGTTAACGTCGCCTTTCGAGGTCGAGGAGGAGCGAGAGCCGTCGTACGTTTCGGCTCTTTGACCTTGATCTTGGCCGCGTGGAGGGTCGAGTCCTGGTTGGTAGCCTGCTTGAAGAACTTGACGCCTTCGTTCCAGTCGATGGTGAGCGAGGGGCGGAGTCGGGCGTCGAGGTGGGGAGGCGCAGCGAGCTGCGCTTGTAGCTGCTCGTTCTGCACCTGGAGAGCGTCTAGGCGGCGGATTAGGCCTGTACGGCTTCGGGCGCGACCACGGCGGGGCAGGCGCCGGGGGTAGAGGCTGGCGAGATGCTGTTGGAGCAGACCGTGTTGGGTGGGTTGAGCGCGCCGCCTTGGCTGGCGAGCTCCTCGTCGGTGATGAGCCCGAGGCGGACGGCAGTCTCTTCGGCGGTAGGGTTGACATGGCTCTGGTCGTCGGGGAAGCAGCGAGAGGTCGAAATCTAATGTAAGGCGGAGGCGGGACGATGGGCGAGGCGGGCTGCTTGGTCGACGAGCGAGCTCTCTCGAGACGATGGTACCGCTAGGGGTAAGAAGACTAAGATTTCGACGAAGAGAAGAGAGCGAGAATGAGGAATCTACGCAAAGATAAAGACGGGGGAAAGGGCACGAGAGGAGGCGCGGAGGTGCTCGCGGCGTCCAGCGCCGCCGAGCGAGCGCGGGAAGGTTCTAGTGCGTCGCCGAGGCCTTGTTGCTGCAGGGGCGCGAGCGTAAGCGGCGCGATCAGACCCGGGAGAACGGGAGGTGGGCGTACCGGCGACCGGCGCGGCGCGGGGCGGAGGGCGACGACGAAGGCGGCGTAACATGCGTGACACGGTGACAAGGCCGACATCTCGCATCGTCGGCAGGCGGGTAGATAGGCGCGGGGCGGAAGACAACGAAAAAGGACGAGTGGGCATCGCGGAGGTGCTGCGGTGGCCGAGCGGGAGCGAGTGTGGTTGGCGGAGGACTGGGCTGTACGAAGCGGACCGCGGGGATGTGCAACGCAGCCGCTTTCCACTTTCCTGGCTTCCGGTTCGTCCCCTCCGATGCAGTCTTAGCCACACTCCCCATTGGCAAAGCGAGGAAGCGAGGGCTACGCGAAGATGCCGCCCAGCGCTCCACCCCACGCCTCCTCGCAAAGTTCCTCCCTGCCACCCTTCCGCGCCCCCGCGAACGCCTTCCGCGCCCCCGCGAACGCCTCGACAGATACATCACGGCACGATCTCCACCTGCGCGGAGAGGGGCGGTGAGCTGAACGCGTGAGGAACGACGCGGGACGCACCTCGGCGATACCTCCTCGTCCCCTCTCCCTCCCCCTCGCTCACCCACCGCGACCGCGACCCGCCGTAGCGACACTGTTCACCTCCCCCGCCACCACCGTTCCACACCGGCGCTACCGCGCACTGACATCCCGCGGTGAAGGAGGGGTTGCGACGCGAGTCGGGCTAGACGTCGCGCTCAAGCAGGTGCAGTGTCGTTCTCTGTGCGGGAGAGGTGCGAGGGCTTGCGGGTCAGCAGAGCACGTGCCGCGCGAGACATGGGCAACATTAGCCTGAGGAGGCGGAGGGATCGGAGCGAGAAGTCGCGGAAGAGGGACGGCGTGCGGCCCTCCTCACCGCTTCACCAGCGTCTGAGCAGCGCTTGAGCAGTCGAACCCGATACCAGCCCCAGCGCGTGAACCAGGGGTTGAAGCTTGAATCAGCGCGATCCATGGCCAGGAAAGAGTCGCGGCGGGCGGAGGTGGTTTGAGGGAGACAGGTCCTCCGCCGCGCGGAGAGAGTAGCGACAGCGCACTCGCAGCAAGCTGGAGCTAGCGAGCGTTCGAGTGAGAGGGCGTGGCGAAGGGCGTCGAGGCGGGGGAGCGCGGCGGGATGGTTGACGAGGCGAGATGCGAGGAGGGACGGGCGGACGAGCCGCTCCCGGAAGGCGCGCAAGGGGCGTAGTCGGGCGGCCTGGGGAACGGCAGAGCAATCGCACGTCTCTGTACGCCGAACAGCGCGATAAGCGGGGGTGAGGGAGCGGAACCGCCCTCCTCCTCCTGCTCGCTGCTTCTCCCTGCCAAGTCGCCTTGCGAACTGGGCTGGGAAGCGCGCGCTCCCTGCCACGTCATCCTCGCCCGCTCTTTCGCTCGTGCGGCTCGCCAAGTCCAGCGAGCGCCTTCAAACCGCCTGCAATACAATCCCTCCCGCCTCCTCTACCCCGCCCGCGGTCGGAGGGGCGCCCGCTGCCGCCACTCCTTCTCATTCCTCGCCCGCCTCCTTTCCGCTGTGGCGCTGACGGTGCCCTCCCATCCCCGCACCTCCTCGGCCACCTGCCGCACCCCCTCCCACTCGCTCGTCGCGCAGAACGGGCGGAGGTCCGTCACCGCCGCCTCCTCCGCCAACCGCGAGCCCGTCTCGCCACTCCAGCGTGTGCGAAGGCTGCGGCTGTGGCGGGTACTTGATGCCGAGCACGCGCGTGTGGAGCACGTGGTACAGTAGGGGCGTGATGTCGGGGCGGCGGAGGAGGGGGGCCGGGAGATACGCTTCGAGGGGGAGCGGGCGGAATCGGGCGAAGTAGGGGTCGAGGACGTCGTCAAGGCCGCTCGCCCTGATGCCCACCTCGACGCCGGGGACGCGGCGCTGCGCACGACGGCGAGGAGCGTCAGCATGGACAGGGAAGGGGAAGGAAAGACGTACGAAGACGGGCGTGTCGCTCGTGACGCTGATGTTGGTCTAAGAGATCTTGCGGAGCTCGGCCTGGCGCTCCGGGCCGAGGACGAAGTCGAATGAGTTGGCGACCTCTGCGGGCGAGGCCAGACGGGTCAATCGGGAGCGTGAGGAGAGGAAGAGAGACGGGGCCGCACGCGGGACGACCTGGGTGAGGCGGACGAGCGCGAGAGGAGGACGCCGGCGAGTTCCTCGTCCAGCCGTTGCTCTGCGTGAATCACCAGTAAGACTTGCGAGTCAGCACGACCATGCGAGGAAGGCCAGTCCAGATGGCGACCGGCAAGATATCGTGACAGGCGCGGAAGAAGGGCGAATTGAGCGAGAGGGTGGGTGCACCGGCGGAAAGCGAGTGGACGACCGGATTCCTGCCCGTTCAAGCTACGAGCAGGGTCATTTTCGACGGCGCCACGTGAGAAACGAGAACGCGCCAGTGGAGAAGGAAGCGGGTGGAGAGGCGGAGGGAGTGGAACGACGTACCCGAGGCTGGACGCGCCGCGACGTCTTCGCCGCCCTGACCAAGGACACTAAGTGCCGCTGTCCTGCCTGCGCAGCGCGAGCTTGATGGTAGGGCGACGCACAGTTCCTCTACGGTGGGAGGGAGCGAGAGAGGGGGGCTGGTCAGCGCACTCTCGCGCACAAGCGAGCGGACGAGAGGCGTACAGAAGCTCCAAGCAGTCCTCTTGTGCAAGCAGCCGCCCTCGCGGTTTGTTCATGGCGAGTCGAGGCCTGACGAGCTCCGCGAGCTGATGAGGATGGGGATGAGCGGGCAGAGTGTGCGAGCTGGTCTGCGCCGGCGAGCAGCAAGTAGAGCAGTCGGTAGAGCTGCAGTGAAAGCTTCGCCCGCTTCTGAGGCGACGGAGGCGGGAGGCGAGGAGCAACCCTCTCGTCGCCTCGCTCGCTCCTCCCACCCCCACCCTCCCCCTCGCTCGAATGCTGGGAGCTCGACGAGCGCCCGAGGCAATCTGACATACGCACAGCTTACCTCACCGCGAACTCGATCCATCCGCATGCACTCCTCACCCAGCTCGCTTCGACCTCCGCCGGCATCGACTCGCAGCGTCTGCAGATCCTGCGGCCCTGTGGACCCGTCATTGGTGTGGCGCGACGGAGCTACACGGGACACTGCTCGAGCATGAACAGGCCAGCTGATCTGCCCGACGCTTTTCTGCCTCTCGCCCAGCGCCTTCACCGCCTCGACCTCTTCCTCCGCTGTTTCCACTCAGCCTACCGCGTTCGATGTATCGTTTTGCTGCTCCTACAGCACGTTCTGACTTGCTCGTGCTCGCCCCGATTGGGTGAAAAGCTTGACGGGGTCGCAGGATCGTGACCCCGACGCCTCAATTGCTCATTCTGCTCGCGTCCCAACTCCACTCTCGGTTCCGCCGCCACCGACGGGTTCCTACACGCTCATACGACGGATCTAGGCAGCACAGCGCTGAGTGAGCGAGTATCTGGCTTGAACTGCCTCCGCTTCGGGGGTGCGCTCGCGTCTCACGCGCGTTTTCCGCTCATCTCGTTTCGCCCTGTCACGCTGATGAGCGGCGTCTCTCCACCAGCATGACCCACTCCAATCGCGTGTAACGGAGCCATCCTCGGAGGGAGGAATCAATCACCTCGCCCGCGTCCCTTCTCTGAGCTGATGAGGGGTTCCAGCCGCCGTCCGGGGTCGTCGACAGCAAGGAGGCACTCGTAGCCCCCCAGACGACGTGGTACTATCCGCCGCGCGCCTTGGAACCCACAGGGCGGGCTTGCGGCCCCTGTGACCGCGAGCGGAGGGGTTTTGGGACAGCTCGGCGTCCCAAAAACTGCGTTCTCGCTTTCAACCGCTACAGCGAACCTGTGCGTGCGCCGAGGGAGAGAGTACGCGGTACTTGGTGGCCGGGGCAAGTCGTCTCGTCCTGCGAAGCGGTGGGGAAGCTGTCACGAGCTGCTCCGTGCGCGCCAGCGAGCAGGTCGATGTCAGTCTCTGAGCGTCGAGCCGCTTGGGTACCGGCAATAACTCGGCTGGGGCCTTCCCTAGACGATGCAGGTAAGCGCCATGGCCTTATCGAAGCAAGTGCCGTCGGCGTTCCCTCTTCCCACGGCAGAGCAAGTCCGCGCTTTTCTCGCTTCCCCTTGCTCTGTTCACTATTACTTCGCAGACTGGCGTGATCCTGGCCACTGTAGGAGCGCTCAAGGGTTCCAAGACTTCCGCCAGGACGGGTTTGAGCGGTGCGCTTCTGCCGGCAGCGATGAGGAGAAGCGTGCACTCTCGCTATGAGAGGGTCGCGCATAGCTGAGCGGCATTCAACAGACCTGCTCGCTGGACTTTGAAGCAGCTCCGCTCCTCTGCGAGCGCAGACGCGTCGACGACGCGCTCCTCCTCGTCAACTGCGGGTCTCCTTCCCCCATCTCGCTGGCATCGTTTGAGACGCGCGTGCGCACTCGCACCGTTCCTCGTCGTTATCGGCGAGCCCACTGCTCGCACTCGCACGCTTCACTGGGCTTATCTCGCTCAACTCGGCTCGACCTCGTTCTCATCGCTGTGAGTGAACCTCCCTCCTCATGCACTGTCGGGGCGCAAGAAGGAGCGCGGCCTTTCGGGTGCTGCTCATGAGCTGTTGGACCGGACACTGCGGGGGCAAGGAGGTTAGGTCGGCCGTGCGGAGCAGCAGCGGCGCTTCAACCGGCGGGCTCCCCACCCTGCAGTCGTATGCTGTGCTGACGCTCCTTTTTCTCGCGCAGAAGCCTCTCTCCCGTAGAAGCCCCAGTGTCTCACGCAGACTCGTACGTCTGCCACCTTTCCCCCGCGCCCGTCTCTTACCCACCTCCCTCGTCCGCCCTGCTCTGACTTCCGCTAGGACTGCGAGCTGACCTTCCCTCGATTCGCGCACATGCTCGTACACACTCGCCGACTTGTTCCACCGATTCTCAGCGCGGAGGAACGCCTACCGTATTCGCCTCGCCGCGAATCGCGCTCTTCCGCTTCCTCGCTGTACGTGACCTGTGCTGGACGGCCAGACCAGGTCACGTGCGAATATACGCCACACGCCTCGCTGGGAGCGGCGCTGGCGTGTGCGGCGGGAGCGCCGCCGACTGGACTCGACTTGCTGACGAAGTCTCCGCTTCTCCGCCTTCTCTCGCTCGAGCGCGCGCTCTCCTGCTTCTCAGCTTCCTTCTTCCTGCTCGACATGGCCCTCTCAACGACGCCACCCGCGACTAACCCCGCAGGCAGACCTGCCAACCTCACCACGTCGGACGGACGGCGCGGGAGAAGCGTGCGCGCTGTCGAGCGGGTCTTGACGGAGCGCGTGTGTGGGAGCGGGAGGAGGAGCAGCTGAGCGTAGTGGGGCTACTGGGCTCGCGGCGGGCGGAGCTGGTGCAGGGGGTTGAGATGAGTGCGATGCAGGCGGTCTGTCCTCCGCCCGTCGCGAGTTGCGTCGTTGCGAGCCGCGAAGCAGTTGTCGCGACGAGAGATTGGCGCGGCGCCGAGGCATGTTTCGACTTGGCGAAATTGCAAGCATTCCGCGCTGACCGTTGCCCGCCGAGGGAGACGCGACTTCAACGCGACGAGGGTTGGCTCCGCTTCCGCCACCTCGCTTGTACCTGCGCGCGTGCTGCTTGCTGCTGCGTCTTGTTACTGTACGCGCCAACACCGGCATTCATCCCCCGGCAACGCCCGCTCTCGTCCACGACACCCGCAACCTCATCACCCCGCCTTACGAGTAAGTTTTCTCGCTCCCATCTTGCGCTGCCGCCCGTCTGCGAGTGCGAGCGCGGCCAGCCCCCGAGGAGGATCGCGCTGAACCCATTTGGGGGGGCTGCCCAGCCCGGCGGTCCCAAGTGTCTGTCCTCGTCGTTGCGATGCTGGCGGGCGGTACCCTGCGGGTAACACGTGCTTCCTGCGCGCCCGAAGATCCCGCTGACTCTCTCCACACCCGCAGACTTCGACTATGCACGCTGTACCTCGCTAGAGCCGGTACGCCCGCTTCGCGTCCTCCTCTCGCCCACCTCGTGCTGACCCGTTCTCGCTCCCTGCCCGCAGCCTTCCCTGCGTGCACCACTCGCGCATGACCTCGTCGATATCGCACGGAGGTCGCTCGAGGTGCGGTGTTTGGGTTGGTGTGCCTGGTACGTCCGCGTTCTCTTCGCCCCCTCGATCTCCACGACGAGCGGTGCAAAGGTCTGTGGGTTTAGCGGCTTCGAGCAATGTCAGCCTTCCCCGAGAAGGGAGCAGCGTTCGGGTCGACACGAGCCGGTCAGATGACGCCCGAGTGGCGTTCCGGAGCAGCACGCTGACGCCTTCTCTCCCGTCCGCAGGATGCACTTCTGACGCTTCTCCTCTTTTGGTAGGCTCACTCTCTCCCCCCCCCCC
The DNA here is from genome assembly GCA_019926025.1 of Rhodotorula kratochvilovae. Classification (NCBI taxonomy): domain Eukaryota; kingdom Fungi; phylum Basidiomycota; class Microbotryomycetes; order Sporidiobolales; family Sporidiobolaceae; genus Rhodotorula; species Rhodotorula kratochvilovae. Next base: position 34,995 of record JAHSUG010000036.1, on the reverse strand, counting down.
CCTTCCCCCTCCTTTCCTCCTTTCCCCTCCCGCTGCATCCGGCGCACCCGCCCGTCGGCGCGCATCCCGCCCTGTATGGGGTCGAGTGCGCGCGGCGGGCGGAAGCTCCTTGATCAGTTCGCCTGGCTTGGCTTCGACGCTGCGGCCCCCTCGCTGTATAGTGTCGGCGTCGCGGGTCAAGTGATCAGCTCGGCAGCACCTGCAGCCGATCTCCTCGACCGAATCTGCGCTGACGCCTCCTTCTCGCGCTGCAACAGCTTTCTTCGCTGTTTCCCTCGCTCCGAAGAAACGAGCGCGTGCATTTCTCGTCAAGCGGGCGATCCACCGCCGGCATCTCATCTGTCAACAGTCCCGCCCGTTCACACGCTCTCCCTCGTCTGCTCCTCGCCCGTTGACCCCTTCGCGTCTCCCGCGTGTCAACGCGAACACTGCAGGTCGATTCCACGCCGAGGAAGTAAACGCGCGCCTCGTTCCTTGCTGTTCTGCTGGCCCCTGCCCTCTTCCGCCCGCGCTCCTTCCCAGCGGACGCTATTTCGCCAAGATACAAGCTGGTCAACGCGTGGGGGGAGAAAACCGGAGGGGAAAGAAGGCAGCGTCTTCGCGGCTGTAGGCGCATCGTTGCAATGCACGTTTTGAAGCTACTCAGCCGCAAGCGCATCTGCGGGAGTTCCTCCCCTTCAAGCCACGCGGCACCGCAACCGCACCGACGACCTGCAATCCCCCTCTTCGATCCCCTCGCTCTCCCAATCTCCTCGGTCGCAGGAGGCGTCTGCGCCGCGTTGCAGCACCAAGAGGAGGGCGAAGTGGGCGGAACGCGCTGTTGTCCGCGGGTGTCGCTGACGAAAGGGAGTGTTGACAGCCCGGCTTGGTGGCAGCACTCGTCGGTGCTTTGAAGTAGAAAGCTGCGTACTGGGTGCTCGATATGATCCCTGATAAGCGCGAAGGAAAGCGGGTCAGCAACGACTTGGCAACGACTCCTCCCGGTCGCCAATCTCGCCAACCTCCCCGCTCACGCTAGAGCGCCGGGGCTCGCCCGCAGATGCATCCTTCAGATGCGACCTTGTTGCGCCGACCGCGCGCCGCGCCGCGATGCGTTCGCGCTCGCCTCGCCTCATCCGCACCACACTCGTTCCCAGCCGGCTGTTCGTCGCATTCCCGACGTGCAGCGCGTCCGACGCCCCGTGTCACCCGCCTCGGCGCCTTTTTCGTCGTCCTCGACCACCTCAGAGCTCTGCCTGCGACATGGCCAGCGTGTCGACCCCCGCCTCGCCGAGTCCTTACTGATGAGGCACCGCAACGCGCACGCCTCGCCGGGCCACAATCGCCCGCGCAACGAGTCAAGCCACAGTGTATCGCATCCGCCCCGTCACCGCAACTCCCCACAGGAGCTCCTTGGCCTCGGCCGCTCAAACCGGCGATGAGGACGCGAAGCGGAGGAGAGGCTCACCTGGGCCGGGATGGGGCGCAGGCCGCGAGCGAGCCGGAGCTGGCGGAATTGGGAACGAGCTGATCTGCTCCACGCTGATGCAGAGGCGGCAGGTGGACGGTGAGCGGCGGAGGGAGGGAGGCGAGGAGGAGCGGAGGGGGCGGTGCTGGGGCCGAGTCGCGCGGGCGATCAGACGTGCGTGCAGTGCAGCAAGGACGCTTATCTGTCTGCCTGGCTCTCTGTACGGACCGACCGTTGCGGTGGTGCGCCCCCGCTGCTCCCGCTCTTCTCCCGCTGGCAGCTTGCTCTCGTTCCTCCCGCTCTCCCTCGCGCTTGCTCTGCTCTGCTCGTCTCTGCTCTCGCACAGACAGTCCAGCGATCCAGGCGCAACCTCTGCCAACCCGTCCGCCCCTTTACCCGCCCGCCCACCTCGCCTCCCTCTCGCTCATCTCCCACCCCTTGGGCACCACGCGTGCACCTCATGGAGGGCTCGGCCGAGTGTCCGAACCCCTCCCCCGGTCCCTCCACCCCTCCCACAAGCCCTCGGTCGTCACCCAGACCCCACTCGGCAGCGACGCCCGCGCCGACGCTCCCACCCGACGCTCCGAGCCCGTCTGCCGCCAGCACGGCGGCCGTGGACAACCCCAACACGTTCGCCAAGCACGCGTTCGACGTGCACGAGCAGACGGAGAGCGGCGCGGCGGCGCACGCGCAGCAGGAGGAGGACCCGCAGAACGGCGGGACGGCCGTGGGCGCCGAGGCGCCGCTTCGCGCCGCGAACCCCCGCCAGAGGGAGGAGGAGGAGAGTGGGGCCGGGAAGGAGGCGGCGGTGCACGAGCGTGACGAGGCGCATGAGTCGCGCGCACGCTCGCGCACCTCCCGCAACCTCGCGCGCCAGGAGCGCAAGGAGCAGAAGCGCCGCCCGGTCCCGGCAGCCGTCCCGCCGTACGGGTTCACCCTGTCGGGCAAGGCGAGCACGGTGCATGCCGCACAGGATGCGCCCGTTGCGCCTGCGCCCGCACCCGCCGCGCCCGCGCCCGCCGCGCCCGCAGCGCCGGCGACGTCCAACCGCGCAGGTGCCGACGCGCCCCGCCCCGCCGTCCCTCCTCCTCCCGCACCTCGCCCACGTCTGCCTCCCCGCCGTCCTCGCCTGCCCGCTCCGCCCCGCCGCGCGACTCGCGCGCCTCGCCGCCCTCGCCCACCCAGCCCGCCGCGCCCCCGACCGCTCCGCGCGCCGACGCCTCTCAGTCGCGCGCGTCGCCCTCGTCGTCGCAGCAGCAACAGAAGGGCGCGACCAAGAAGGCCGCGGGAGCGCCGTTGGGCTCGACGCTCGGGGGCTCGACCCGTGCGAGCGCATCGCGCGCGCAGGGAGGCGGCAGCGGTGGGCGGAAGCAGCCCCGTGCGAAGGAGCATGGTACCGCAGAGCGGACGGCCGCGCCCGCGAAGCGCGAGCACCCGCGCCACCCGCCTCCGCGGTGGGTGTACGATGGCAGGCCGCTCGTCGGCAAGGAGACTTTCGAGCAGAATGGTGCGTTTCCTGCTCACGCCGCACTTAGTCGGAGATGTACTGATATTCTCTGCGCCGCAGACGGAAGCCTCTTCCTGTGCGTGCCGCGTTTGGCCACCCTGTTCATCGCAATGCCTGCTGACGGGGTCAATGTGCCGCGACAGGATCGTCTCGCCGCGGATCACGACGTGGGCGGCGCAGAAGCCGCCGGAGCACGCCCCGCCGTCGGTGCGCGAACGGTCGTCGCCGCCGCGCTCGATGAAGCGCGCAAAATGCCGCCCGCTCCAGCAGCCGGCGTCCGAGCCGACCATGGAGCAGATCGAAGCTGCGCGCGGGCAGACCGGCGCGCCGCGCTCGTCGCGCACGCCGGCGCCGATGCCGCGCTCGCCGCCGTCCCAGCCGGCTGGCTCGTCCTCAGCGTCGTCGTCGCCCAGCCGTCGCAAGCGCTCGTCGCCTTCCAAGCGTGCGAAGGCCGGCGGCGGCGGCGTCACGCGCACGAGCCGCTCGGGTCAGAACGGCAAGGGCGCGAAGCAGCCGCAGAAGGTGGATGGCGAGGCGAAGCGCAACGCGCGCGAGGAGGAGGAGGAGGTGGCGGAGCAGAACGGGGGCGAGAAGGACGAGCGGACGCCCGGCGAGCGCGGGAGGGATACTCAGAGTCGCGGAGGGAAGAGGAGCGAGGGTGGGATGCCGAGCGGGCGGCGCGGGGCGAGGAAGAGGGTCGCCACGGTGCAGGCGAGTCGCTCCTCCGCTTCTTCCTCGCTCGACTTTTCGGCTCTTCGTATCTGCTGGTACCTGCTGTCTACACACTGAGCACGGGGGCGCTACTGATGTACGCGCGGTGGCGCCCCTGCCTGCGAGTAACCCGAACGGGGCCTCGCGGGGATACTGCTCCCTATGGGCAAAGGGACAGGGGATCTCACGCACCTGCGCCGTCCGCCCGCCTTCAAACGGCTTGAATAGCACCGGTGAATATCGGGGAACAAGCGCTGACCTCCTGGAACTTCGCAGAACTCGAGCAGCATCTCGCAGCCCCGGCGGGCAAAGAAATCGCCCACCACGCCCCTTAAGACCCAGCCGCCGTCGTCGCAGAGCGAGGGAGTTTCGCAGGAGGAGCACGCGCCCGACGGAGGGCGAGAGGGGCGCACGGAGGACGACGAGCGCGCGGGAGACCCGCACACCGGCGCCGACACGGTCGAGCCGGAGCACGACGACGGCGCGCCCGTCCCGCATCCTTCGTCCACTGTCCGCCCGCCTGTCGCGCTCCAGATGACGTCGGTGGCGGCTGCGCCGGCGGAGCGGACGGCGCCCCTCGCCGCCGCGGTCGGCGCGCACCCGACGTTCAACGAGCAGGCGCACCCTCCGCTTGAGGCAGACGCGCGCGGCGCCACTGCTGGCCCTCGCAGCCGCGAGAACACAGCAGCGGACGAGCGGGCACCGCCACGCGCGGCGGACCACGAGCGCAGCGAGGGCAGCACGCCCGCTCCTCCCGCCTCGCTCGCGCCGTCGCCGTCGCCCTCGCCTCCACGCGAACTGCCTACGGCGGTGTCGCACGCCGCGGTCGACGTAGAGGAGACGGCGCAGGATGCTGCGAGGGATGCACAGGAGGAGGAGCCGCTCGCGACTCGCCACGGGCGGGAGGGGCGCATCGACAGTGCGGCGGAGCAGTCGCTCCCGTCCAACAGCGCAGCGTGCGGACCGCACGAGGAGCAGAAGGGGGACCAGCACAAGCGCGTCCAGATTTTCGTTGCAATTCCGAATGCCAAGATGGTGCGTGCCGCTTCATTTCCATGCAGAGCTGCTTGCTCACTCGCTCGCCCTGCAGATCCTCATCGAGGTCGCGCTGAAGAAGACGGTCGACTTCCTCAAGAGCGAGATCGAGGTCAAGACGGGCATCCCGCCTGGCGAGCAGCGCCTCTTTGTCGCGGGCACGCAGCTCGAGGACGGCCGCACCTTGTCGCACTACAAGATCGCGCCGCAATCAATCGTCGGCCTCTCTGCACGGTGAGTGTACATGGGATAGCACTCTTTCTCTCGGCAAGGGCAGCGAGAGAAAGGAAGCTGTCTTTTGAAGCCCAGAAACGCATTGACCTTCTCAAGCACACAGGCTGCGCGGCGGGACGGGCCAGCCGGTGCGATTTCTCCCAGACGACCCGCAGCGGCGTCGCACCCTGAGCGACGGCCGCTGCGGTCTCGACTCGCTCGCACTTGCGTTCAACTACGAGTCCGCAGCCGCTGAGCCGACCGCGCGGCGCGGCGAGAAGTACAAGCAGCCAGTTCGCTTCGGCGACCGAGGCTGGGCGGCTGACCGCCTGCGCCACAAGCTCGCAACGCTCGTTCAAGTACTCTGCCCCAGCGTGTCTCATTGGCACATGGGCAAGGTCCACGGCGAGACCGTAGCCGGCGGGTTCGACCTCGCCTGGATCCACACGTACCGTTTACCGGAGGGCGCTGCACCCGGCGCGGAGCCTGAAAATGAGGACATCGAGGCCGGAACGGTCGACGACATCGTGTCGGTTTTGCGAGAACTTCGCGCGTGGGCCGATCTTCCCCTACTTCGCGCCGCGGCAACTTTCTTCCAGACGACGGTATACCTTTACAATGCGCGCCAGCCCCTCGGCGAGGTTCCCGCGGAGCATCTCAAGCTCGACGCCGAAGGGAAGGCGCAGGTCCCGGCGGAGCTCATCGCCGAGGGCAAGGTCCAGGTCCTCGTATTCAAGCCCGTTCCGCAAGATGTCGTCAACCAGCTCGCGCACCAGCACGACCCGCTCATTGACCTCGGCGGGCTCCTCCACCCTTCGCCGTCGGTGCCGTACACCGGCCTTAGTTTCGAGCATGAACACTCGGGCATTGGCCATTTCGAGCCTACCCTCGTCCCCGACCTCCACTCGCTACGGCGCCCCGCCAACAGCTGGCTCCTCACCTCGAACGACGAGCTACGGGAGTACCCGCTCGTCAACATCTTGAGCCTTCCCGAACCTCCTACCTTCGAGCACTACGAGTCTGATTCCGCCGACGACGAGGACAATGGCCAGCAGGACTACAAGTTCAACGCCGCCGACTATGAGGGCGAGGACGAGCTCGAGGAGGACATCACGAGCGTGCAGCAGGAGCTGTTCCAGAAGAAGGACAAGGTCGAGAAGACGGCCGACATCGAGATGAACGTCGGTCCCGAGATGAAGGACGACATCGAGCTCGAGGACGACCTCATCAAGACCGAGCAAGCCATCGTCGAGACCATCAAGCAGATCAGCAAGGTGGAGGACTGTCCGCTCGACAACCAGGACGACGTCGAGATCCGCGAAGGGTCAGCCGAGGAAGAGGAGGCGCAAGACGCTGAAGAGAGCCAGGACCTCGAGAGCCAGGACCTCGAGGACAATGAGCCAGGCGGTCACGCCGACTCGCGACCGCTCAACATCAAGATCCAGGAGTTGTCTGGCTACGACGTCCCGATCACGAGCTACGCCGAACCGGAGCTGGTCAAGGGCGGCCTCGAGTCGTGGCTCTCGGTCGGACGCGAGGACAAACCACACGGCACAAGAGCGAGGACGGCCGACGAGTGCTTCAGCACAGGACTCGGCGGCTGGCAGCTGATGAACGACGGCAAGACGAGCTGGTTCGAAACCTGCGAGACGGCAGACCTTCTCGCCCTGACTGTGCTGCAGCAAACGTCGGTAAGTATTGCTGGCTCTAGGGTGTTTGCAGAGGAGAGTGGCGATGACAAGCCCCGCCCACAGGTGGATCCTGAAGGCGGCGTCCTCTCGGCCGCGTGGGCAAGCATGATGAACAAGCATGTCGACCGCGGTCTCCTCCACATCTTCTCGTCAACAGCTTCGACTTTCGAGACCTACTTTAATTCGAACATGCTCTTCGAGTGGTCATCTCGGTACGTGTTGATGGGTCACGGGGGTACAGAAAGTAAGTAACAGACACCACCTGGACTTGCAGGCGTCGACTACGAGCGGGATCGGCCAAGCTTCATTTCGTCTTGCCGCAGACGGTCGCGTCGCAGGTCATGTGGACGCTCGTGCAAGCGAACGAGCTTCACAAGGTGATGGCTATTCGCTCTTGCATACCTTCCGGATGACTCACTCCATTTGTCTGTAGAACAACCTTCTTCAAAACGCTCGCAAGGTCGGTGTATCGCCTGACTCGCTCGACTTGTCACCGTTCTTCACCGTCACGATCCTCGAGCCGGCGCCGACCCCTCAGAACCTCACTCACCTTAAACGCGGGATCTACACGCTGTTCTTCATCGACGGCCAAGCCGTAGATGACGGATCGATCAATCATTCAGGCCCCGGTACTGCTTTGTCTGCCCTCTACAACGCTCTCCTTCACAAATTCGGCAACCTCTCGACTGAGACGGGAATTCGTCTCGTGCGCCCATTCGCCTCGTTCGAGGCCAGCAGACATCGGGCCGCGGAGGACCGCCTTCTCCAAGTTATGTACCGAGGCGGTCTCGTCCTGGACTCGGCGTCGGGCGAGGGCTGGCTCCCGCCGGCCAAGGCGATCAAGGTGCAGGCAACGCGGGCCACCTTCAGTCGAGTTATCAACCGTCAGCAGGCGCTCGCGGACGAGCACCCTTCATCCCTCCTCCCGCCTCCTCCTTTCGTCGACCGTACCGGCATTCCGCCTGACGGTCTCGTTCCCGGTCCCGTTCACGAGCAGACGCGCTTTCGCTCACACCGGCGTACTGGCGACGACATCTTCAAGGATGCTGTCGCAGAGCTGCTGCCAGCTGTCAACGAGGTGTTCTGCTTGATCTGTGACGGCTGTCTCGGGTGTGTACACATGGTCATTTGCTGCTCTCGACCGCCTACTGAACAAGATTGGATGTTGTTGGTGCAGTGAGCGGACCATCGCCGCATACGACGGCAACAGGGCGCCCTCAGCCTGCTTCGTCGTCCATACCAGCATTGGCCCGCGTGCAGCGACGTGCAAGGACTCCGCACGCGCACCAGTCCGCGGCGCCATCATCCGTTTCCGCCGAGGCGTCGGCCCGAGCACGCCCGACGAGCTGCATCATGTGGAAGAAGTGAAGGCCATCATGAAGGTGCGTTGACGCAGGTACTGATGCAGGGGCACTAGTGACAGACAAAGTCCACAGACCGTCAAGGCGGAGCTTCAGGCGACCTACAAGGACGACGCGGGCGAGTCGATCACGGTCAACTTCACGACGTACAATACGCTTCACGTGTGGTACCTCTCGCTTAAGAACGATCAGCTCGGCCTCGACAGTGCGTGTGCCCGTGTACGTGCTGCTGAGATGGCTTACAAAGCACCCATCCTGCAGACATCAAGGCGTCCTTGACAGACTTCCTCGCGACTTCCGTCCCCGACAAACACCCAAGTGTGCCGTACTTGCGCGCCCTTCTCGCTACGCCCGCCACGCTCGCGCAGAACCTCTGGGCCCTCTTCGGTCCTTCGATCTACTACGGCCAGGGCCGCACAAACTGTACGTTCTGCCGCCCGAGAAGCCAAAGTGCCTTCTGACATGCATCACGCGGCATGACAGGCCCCGAAGGAACGGTTCTGCTCGCGCAACAGCTCATCACGTTCGCCATCTACGCCCAGGAGCACCGTGCCCCAACCGAGGACGAGCAGGTGCAAGACCCCGTTCTCGACAAGGCGGTCCGCGCGCAGTGCCCGCTGGTACTCAGCGAGTCGCGCAAGACGGCGCCAGGCAAACTCAAGACGTCGACTGTAGGTCTTCCGCCAGCGCAGCGCCTTGGGAGGTCGTGATGAACAGCGTTTGAATGCTAAACCCTGACCGTCTGACCCCGCACCCGCAAATGCAGCTGTCGGGCCGCCACAAAGATGCAGGACCCGGCACGAAGAGCAAGAAGTCGCGCGCCGCAGCGACCAACAGCAGTGAGTGGTAACTCCATGCAAACTAGGAATGGAAGGGAACGTTGACTTGTTCTCTCGCTGTTTGCAGTGCTCGTAAAGCCGGAGAAGCTCAAGTCGCTCAGCATCTCGGCGATCATTGCCGGGCTTGAGCAGCGGCCTGCGCCAATGCAGAAGACCCTGAGCAAGGTCCTCACGCAGCTCAACGTGCCCAACCCACCGAACTGGGACAAGTTGAGTGGCTCCATGGCGCGCCGCGCATTTGTGCGTCTATGATTCCTTATTTACAGCGCTGGCAATAGTGCGGTAACTAAGATTCTGCAGGCTCATGCGATCGGCAAGCCGGACACGGTCGCCACGGCGAAGGCCAGCGCAGCGCTGTCCAAGCCAAAGAAGACGCGCTCGACACCGAACAAGAGTGCGGACATTCCCACATTTACTCTTGTATAATTACTGATCGGGGGCGGACAGCGATGACCAACTGGCGCAACCTGCCCCATCTGTCCGTTGACGAGATCAAGGCGGGCCTCAACACGGCGCCGCAGCCGCAAAAGCAAGGTCTCGAACGCGTCCTCCAGAAGCTTGGCAAGCCACTTCCTCCAGGCTGGTCCGACTGCACGAGCAACGCCGCTCGCCGTGCCCTCTTTGTGCGACTCCTTGTCCCTCCCACTCGGGAGGATGACTGACACCCGTTGCATATGATGCAGGCAGACGCAGTCGGCCGCCCAGCATCGTCGTCAACGGCCCGGAGCGCGCCTACACCTGCTTCAGCAGGCGGGACACTTCCCGCGGGAGGAGGAGGAGGTGGAGCGGTAGGAGAGGAGGACGAGGAGGACCAGCTTGATTCGGACTGAGTTGTTGTCGCTTGATGTTTGCAGTGATCTTTGTACCCCAGGGCTGGAGAGAGAGCGCGGGTGCGCTCAACGGGACAGAGGAGGTGACTCTCAAGATGAAGACCACACTGAACCACGCTTTGAGCTACGTTCTTAAGTCTATATGTACAAAGGCGCCTGTCGCGCTAAATACAGACACCGTAGTCGAGTGGCACAGGCCCGGTAGCATAGGCCGGTTTAGTGCGCCTGGTTTTGATGATTGAGTCCAGGTAGCCCGGGTTCGAATCCCGGTCGGGCCTCCTTTTTGTTGCTCCCGCGGGAAGGGGGCGAAGCGGAAGATCAGAGGTGACGAATGCCTGCCGCAAGCAAGCCACAGCTCCTCTCCGTCGGGTACACAGATCGCAGCTGGAATCCCATCAAGCGCAGCCTACACACAGCAGTCTCAAGCCGGCTCCTCCGCGTGTTTCGAGCCTCCTCCTCCACCAGCTCCTTCGACCCGCCCGCTCCTACGCAACCTGCGCCGCTGGCGGACCGCCAGCATCACCGCCCGGGCCCGCCACCCCCGGCCCGCCAGCGCCGCGCTGCGCCATGTCGCCGGGCGTGTTCCCGCCGGGGCCGGGGCCATACGCGCCGTTGCCGGCGTGCTGGATGTCCGTGTACTTGCCCGAGTGCTGCGCGCGGGCCGAGGTCAGCGGAGGACAGAGCGAGAGGGAGGAGACGCACGAAGCCAAAGCGCCCGTAGTCGAGCCCCTCGATGGTGAAGAGGAAGCTGAAGAGCCAGACGACCTTGGTGCAGAAGTCGAGGACGCCGTACTGCGGGCGGGGCCGGGCGTCAGCAGGCGAGAGGGCGTGAGCGGTTAGGAGGGGCGGCGGATGAAGGTGAACGCGAGCGGCGAGATGTCGGCGGTAGAGCGACAAGCTCGGCGGGGAAGAGTGAAGGATGGGCAACGAGCGCTCACGCACCCAGAACATCTCGCTCGCGACGCGGATGACGTTGCCGCCCTGCGAGAGGGGGGTCAGCCTCGAGCGAGACAGACGAGAGAGCTCGCGCACCTCGGAAAGGCCCCAGGCAATCGGCTGCGTGCATAAGTGCAGTCAGCCCTCCGAGCTCCACGCGAGAAAGAAGGAGCGTGCGCACGTAGAGGAGGAAGAGGAAGGCGAGAGCGAAGGCATGGCCCGAGTAACCGCGGTGGTACTCGCGGCCGAGCGTCCTCGCCGAACGGCTGCCGGGATGGACAACGTTCCAGAGGACGTCTGCGGGCGAGTGGGAGTGCGTTAGCTCGCGGTGGTTTGACGAGCAGCCCACCCCGCTTGAGAAGGTCGACCGCAAGCAAAGGGGACACACAGAGGAGCGACACGGTCCCCAGCGTGAAGAACGTCCACTTGTAGCGCGTCGGAATCAGCGCCGCGATGAGGAAGCAGACGCTGTAGGGCGGGTAAAGGTCAGCGAAGGCGCGACGAGAGGAGGAGACGACGGCGGCTCACACCCAGAGCAGCGTGAAGAAAAGGGTGATGAAGATGCGCGAGAGGGTGAAACCGGTCGCGAGGAGGAGGAGGAGCACGAGGAGCGGCATCGTGATGGCGTAGCCGACCCACTGTACGGGTGCAGGAAGGGAGGTCAGTGCGTTCTCGAAGGCGCAAAGCTCGACCCCACGCCGGAGATTCCGCTGAACCACAAACAGACGCGCAGCGCACCTTGGCGTAGAAGATCGAGCGCGTGGGCGGGATGGGCGCGCCGCCGAGGACCTGGAAGGCGCCGCGCGAGCCGGATCGGATCCACTCGACGGGGACGCTCGCGTAGCCGAGGTTGCTCGCCTGCGCGGCGTAGTGGACGACGGTGACGGCGAGTATGGCCATGGCGAGGTAGTGGAACGCGCGGTGGTGCTTGCGGCGCGAGTGGGTGATGAAGGCGAGGATGAGGAGGGCGAGCGAGAAGATGCCGAAGAGCGCCCACAGGTAGTTCGAGCCCTGTGGCGAGAGCCCGATGTCGGACGTGACCTGCACGCGTGTCCGAAGTCAGTACGTGCGCAGCGAGCCAGCACATGCGCGACGAGGGCTTCATCAGCTCGCGAGGTGGCGAGGAGAGCGGGAGCGGCGGGGAACGCGACAGAGAGCACGGGACGCACGGGGTTGACCTCGAGCGACGAGCTGTAGACCATCCTGACTGCGTCCGAGGCGGTCTTGCGGGTGTTGGCGGGAGGAGGGGAAGCGCGCGAGGGAGAGCAGCGAGCGCAGGCGAACAGCGAAGCGTCACCTCGTCGCGGCCACCGATCGAGCCGGAGCGCCTGCGGACAGACTTTTGAGATGGTAGTACGCTCAGACGCGCGGTCCGAGGCTGTGCAAGGGTGGGCGAAGGCGTCAGCATGCGCGCCTAGAGAGGAAGCAAAGTCGACGCCCTGGGGGCGCTCGCTCACGGCTGTTGACTTGGAATGGATGTACTCGAGCGCGCGCACAACGTCTCGTAGCTGCCAGGAGCGAGAGGAGCAGAACGAAGGATGTCAGCAAGCTGACCAGCGGGAGCATCGCGGGAACGGGGGGCTCGCGACTCGGGACCCGAGCTGGGGAGGCTCGAGGAGGCAGGAAAGACGTCAGAAGCGCTGTAGGGCACCGGCGGGATGGAAGAAGGGCGATTCAAGGAGGACGTCGCGTCAGTACTAGAGTCGTGGGAGTCGTGGGAGGAGGAAGCGGGACGCACCTGAGCAGCTTGGCACAGCGTACCCTCGTCAGTGCAAGCGGATTCGGCACCGAAGGTGGGCAGACGACCAACGGAGAGCCGAGTGAAAGCCGTAGGAGGGGACCCGCGAAAGCGACCTTGGGAAGGTTGCCCGCACCCTCCTCGAGCGCGATGAAACCGCACAGCACGCGCAAATCTACGTGCATGGTCTACGCCTATACAAACAACAAGTGGTGATAGTCAAGATCCCGCCCCACCGCCTCACTTGCGCGCCTTCTTTCCGCCCGCCGCCGTGGACCCCGCCGACCCCCTCTTCCCGCCCGCCTTCTTGGGCGATAACGGCGCGCCTCCTCCGGGCGCACTCGTCGACAACACTGCATCACCGCCCTCGGCCGGCGCCGCCAGCCGCTTGAGCACGTCGAGCTCATCGCCCGCGCCGCGCTGGAAGCTCGCGAGCAGGTCCCTCTGCGCGGTCGGGACCTGCCTAGGCGCCTCGAGCGTCGGATTGACGAGGACCGCGTCGGGGATGAGCGACGCGCGCGTCTCAGTCACGCCCGGCGGGCCGTGCGTCGCGGTCAGGCGCGCGGACGCGGCAGAGAAGGGCGCGACGGACGAGGCGGAGAGCGAGGCGAGCGAGGCAGGCGTTGTGCGCGGAGGGGCAGAGGCGCGGGAGGGGACCGAGGGATTCATCATTGCGGGCGGCTTGAAGGCGCGCGGTCGGGCTGCCGCGGGCGCGGAGGCGGACGGGATAGTCGCCGCGGAGGCGGACGCAAAACCGCCGGCGAGCGGCTTGACGCCTGCGCTCACGCTCGGCGCGGCCTTGAGCGTCGACAGCGCCGAGCGGAAGCCGCCCTGGCCGGCGGGCACGGGCTGCGACTTCGCTTGTGCGAGCGCGGCGTTGCTGTACCGGCCCTGGCTGAACCCGCCCCCGCTGCTCGTACCCGAGCCTGCGTACCGGCCCTGCGAGGCCGAGTTGAAGCCGCCAAAGCCGCCGTACCGCCCGCTCGAGCTGCCGAAGGTGCTGTAGTTGCGCGAGGTGGCGGACGTGGCCTGCGAGGCGTCGTACATGAGCGGCTCGACCGGCATCGTCGCGGTGCTGCAGGCAGACAGCGGGCGGCTCAGCGCGAGTACCACCGAAGAGCGAGAAGACGGACGCACTACTCGTCGATCATCCGCTTCGCCTGCTCTTCACTCGGCGCCTGCCGCCCGAGCACCTTGGCCGTCTCCTCGCGCGTCTTCTTCGTCACCTTCTGCAGCTTCTTGACGAACAGGCTGGGGTAGGTCGTCGACGCCGTCTGCAAGAAGGGCGAGAGCTTCTTCTGCTTCATCTCCGCTGTGGGCGAGTGGGAGGGGCGGGTGAGCGAGAGGCATGAGAGCGAGAGGACGAAAGACGCACAGCCGGCCATGCGCGCCGCTGCGTACGACAGGAAGCAGAAGCTCTGCGCGCGCGTAATTGCAACGTAGAGGAGCCGCCTGCGCGCCAAGATGGTGCGCTGCATCGTCAGCGCCGCACTCCCCGCGCGGGAGAAGCCGAAGTGAGAGAAAGAGGGCGACGCACCGCTCCTCGTCCACCTCGCTCGCCTCGCTCGCGCGAAAGAACGGGTACGTCCCGTCCTCGCACGCGGGGACGAACACGACGGGCCACTCGAGGCCTTTTGCCGCATGGCAGGTCGAGATCGTGACCTTCTGCTCACGCGCGCACGGCATCAGTGGTGCAGCGAACTGGGGGAGCAGGGACGGGGCGCACCTCGGCGTTCGCGTCGCTCTTCGCGCCCTGCGTCTCAGTGTCGGTCGCGAGCATCGAGGTGGCGAGGAAGATCTCGAGCGGGGTAGTCGCGCCCTCCTCGGCCGCCTGCGAGCTCAACCTGCGGGAGTGCAGTTACATGAGCGGTGCACCCAAGAGAAGAGGAGGAGCGGGGGAGCGACGCACGGGACCTTGATCTCCTCCTTCTCGTCCTCCACCTCCGGCTCAACGACAATCACGTCGTCGTCGCTATCCCCACCCTCGTCCTTCGCCCCTCCCGCGAACGCGCCCGTCGTCGCCGCGGCGGGGATATCGACCTCCTCGAACTGCGACTCGCCCTCCTCGGGGTCGGCGGCGGTGAACAGGTCGACGGTGGTGGGGTTCTCCTCGGCGACGGTCGCGGCGTAGGCCTACGTGCGCGAGGAGGCTCGTCAGCGCGCGCTCGGAAAGGAAGGGAGCGAGGCGTGCACCTTCAGCTCCTCGATATTCTCCCACCGCTCGGCCGCGTCCGGGCCCTGCGTCCTCTCGAGGTGCTGCTTGTAGTATACTCGCTCGCAGATGAGGTCGATCAAGCTCGCGACGTCCGCGCCCTGCAACGCGCGAAGCGAGAGTCAGCCTCGCGCGACGAGCGAGGGGCGAAGGGAAGCGCACCTCGTCCGCCTTCTCCCGTGCGTCCCTCACCAGCTGCACAAGCGCCTTGACGCCCTTGCGCTGCGCGTCCGTGACCTTGACGAGCCCCTGCCCGTTCGCAATCCGGCGGCACACCTCGAATGCGCCAATACGCTTCGCGGCGCCGACGGCGGCGATCTCCCGCTGGGTCTTGTCGCCGAGGCCGCGGCGCGGGGTGTTGAGCACGCGGAGGAGCGCGGGGGTGTAGGAGGGGTTGGAGATGAGCTGCAGGTACGAGAGGAGGTCCTTTACCCTGCGCGCGGAGGAGGCGGTGGTGAGTGACGTATCCTCCCAGCACAGGCCGCGCCGCACTCTCACGAAGAAAGTCGAGGAGGGAAAGGGGGAGCGGAACTCACTCGGCACGCTCAAAGAACTTGTGGCCACCGACCATCCGGCTCGGCACGCCCGCCTTTTGCAGCGCGACCTCGATGTTGCGGGAGAGCGCGCCGTAGCGGAGGAGGACCGCAAAGTCGTTGTACCCGACGAGGCCGCCGAGGTGCGCAACGAGGTGCTTGATCGTCGAGGCGATGAAGGCGGCCTCGTCCGGTGCGGAGGGCGCGGGGTGCAGCACGACGGAGGAGCCGGCGGGGTGGGAGGTCCTGAGCGATTTGGGGATACGGGCGGTGTCTGTGCGGGTTGGCGCGGGTGGTGAGCGGTAAAATCGAGGGCAAAGTGGAGATCAGGCGCACCTTGCTGTACAACGGCGAGCGCGGCGCCGAGGATTGCCCCCGCGGAGCGGTAGTTCTCCTCGAGGAAGATCTGCCTTACAGGGTGGAAATCTGCAGGACGAGAGCGTCAGCTCCATGGCCTTGTGTACGCGCCGGTCGTTCGACGTGAAGAGCGGGTGCGGCGAGTCGAGCAGCTCACCTTTGAGCATCTTCTCAAGGTTCTCAATCTCGGCGTTCCTCCAGCCGTAGACTATTGAGTCCGACTCGTCAGTCAGGCTCATCGGAAAAAGAGCGGGACGGAGCACGACGCACTCGACTGGTCCGGGTCGCCGACAATCGTGAGCGAGCCCGACGGCGCCGCGATGAGCTTGACGAGCTCGTACTGCACATTGTTAGTGTCCTGGAACTGCGGGGCGCGAGGGCGGCCGGGTCAGCACGAGCGCGCCGCGGGGAGAGCGAGGAGGGGCGCACCTCGTCGATCAGGACGGACTTGATCTTCGCGACGACGCGCGGGAAGTTGCGGAAGAGCTGGTATCTGCTTGAGCGAGTCGATGGTCAGTGGTCGGAGTGGCAATAGGAAGACAAGGAGGAGAAGACAACGGACCCGCGGAGGAGGAGATCGTCAAAGTCGAGGGCGTTCGCCGCCGCGAGCTCCGACTCGTAGGCCCTGCGCATAACGAACAGAAAGGTCAATACCGCGAAAACATCGCTTGGCTGGGCAGGAGAACCGCCGCCACGCACTCATACACCCTCGCGACCCACTCGACCTTCTCCGGATCGCCGCCGACCGCGCTGGCGCTCTCAGCACGATACTCCTCCGGGCCCATCTTCCGGCTCTTACACTTCGAGATGACCTCGAGCCAGTTCTGGGGCTTCATCTCGCGGCGGAGGTTGTCGGGGAGGGCGGTAAGCGAGGCGAGGAGGCGCTTGATGATGGCGAGGCTGCGTGCGGACGGGGTCAGTAAGCGCACAGGGGGGAGAGAGGACAGGGGCGCACCAGTCGTCGCGGTCCGTGATGAGGAAGTTGGGCGCCAAGTTGAGGAGCTTGGCGTACTTGCGAAGGTCTGCGCGTCGAGTCGAGGTCAGCGCGGAGGGTCGCAGTCGGCTGAGTCCCGTCCGCCATGGACAGAGGATGAGAGCACGCACAGCGCACGCAGACCCTGCGCGCGAAACGGACAAGCGGGATCAGCGGACGTCGGCGAACGAGCGTGCATGAGCGCGATGCGCGAGCCGGAAAGGAGACGCACGAGTGAAACGTGCCCATCACGATCTTGTCGACGGTTTGTGCGCCGACGATCTTGCTCAGCCGGACCTTCATCTCGTTCGCTGCCTTGTTGGTGAAAGTGACAACGCTGTTGCGCGCGGGGAAGGAGAGAAGGGTCAGTACGCCGACTTCCTCTGCTACGCGATTCAGCACCAGGCACCCGGCACGGGTGCCGCACACCCGTCTCCTCCGTGTCCGTGGAAGCAAGAAGAGCGAACGAATACGCACACGAGCTCCTCGGGCGCGATGCGCCCCACCTGGATCAAGTGCGCGACCCTCGTCGTGAGCACCGCCGTCTTGCCACTCCCGGGCCCCGCATGGACCGCCAGCCCTCCGACCGAGCTCGCGGTGACGGCGTCGCGCTGGGCGGGGTTGAGGCGCGGGAGGTAGTCCTCGGGGGAGAGCTGGTTGAAGGTGAGGGTCGACTGCTTGAGCGCGGCGGGGCCTGCTTCGAGTTTCGTGGCTGTATTCGCTGGGGGCTTGGTGGAGGTGCCAGGGTCCGGGAGGTACTCGGAGTCGCTCAGGTCGTCTGGCGGCTCCATCGCGGCGGGTTGAGCGAACGGCGAGGGGAGCGAGGTGAGTCGGTGGTGTGGGCGGGTCGCGCGCGTCTCCGATGGCGCAAGTCTAGTCTAGCGAGCAGTTGCGCTAGTCCTCCGCCTCTACAGAGCTGTGAGGATGAGCGGCGCTGGGTTGACCTCGAGGCGCGTCGCTCTCCCGCGATCTCCTCCGTCGTCAGCACATGCTGCTTCAGAGGAGAGGTGCAGCTGATCAGACATGCTACACAGCTCAGTAAATACGCGTACAGGCTTCCGCGCGCTGTCGCCGCCGTACAACCCCGCTCCCCGTCCTCATCGCTCGACTTCATCTCCCGACGCGCACAACTCCCGGACACCGCATCTGCAGCCTGTGCGCGCTCGTCAGTATCGATTTGTAGGTCCTCTCTATCGCTGAACGCAGTGTCAAGCAGCCCAGGCGCATTCCTCCCGGTCGACCTTCAGCCATCCCGCCTCACCCGAAGTCGACCTCCACTTCCGCCAGAGTCGCTCGCGGGCCCGCACGCCGGTACATGCGAGGGCGTCCTGCCCTGCAGATCCACTTCTTCGCACTCTGTCGCTTCTGCACAAACGACGACGGCCCCCGGCGAGATACGCGTCTAGTCCCCCGCGCGCCCTCCATCACCTTCCTCTCTCGCTCGCCCGTCCTATCTGGAGCGTCGCTGCCTCTGCATCCAGAAATCCGCACAGTCGTTCTGGACGAAGAGCGATCGCTCGGGAGCAACGCCGTGTCGCGCGACCGTCCTTCCTCGCAGGGTGGCTGGTCGCCCTTCTCCTTCTTCTCTTCTTCGTTGCCGCGTTCTTTGACAGGACGATGCGCTCGCACGCTGGCCGTGCTGCGGTGCTCGCTGCTGTGTTTGCTCTCTCGTCGCTCGTTACTTCCGCCGCGGCCTTCCTCCAGATCCAGGACACCAAGCACTGGTTTGCTTTCGGTGCGTCCGCTTCCTTGCATCCGACGATGTAGATGACTGAACCGGCTTCTCCCCACAGGTGACAGCTGGACTGCCGACGGCTTCAATGCTACTGCGGGGTTTGACGCGACGAAGCAGCCGCTGAAGACGAGCGCAGGCGGGAAGAGTGCGTCTCCGTCCCTTCCTCCATTGCCAGACTCCCCGCTCACCCTCTTCGCAACAGCCTGGCTCGACGAGATCACCTTCTCGCCGACGTTCCCGCAGCTCAACGCCGCGCACTACAACTTTGCCGTCGGCGGGTCGACCGTCTGGCCGGAGATGCGCACGGCGGGCTTCCCCAACGTCAGCTTCCCGGACCAGGTTGGCTGGTTCGTCAAGAACGTGACGGAGGGTTCGAGCGCCGGCAAGCCTCAGTGGGACGGCCGCTCTTCGCTCTTCAGTACGTTCCCCTCTTCTCGGCAATCGAGGTCGCTTGTCACCCCAGGACTGCCTGCTCACGCTCCACCGCGCGCGCAGGCGTCTTCTTCGGCATCAACGACATCAACTTGCAGAACTACCAGGCCTCGCCGATCGACAAGGTGCTGAACGCGACCTTTAAAGCGTACGACGAGTCCATCTCGCGGCTGTACGCCCACGGCGGTGCGCTGCGCTCCCTCCTCGCCTTCTGCGCCCCGCACTGACTCACCTCCGTGCCGCGCAGCCCGCAACTTCCTCCTCCTGAACGTGCCCAACTTCGACCGCGCGCCGGTGAGCGAGCTCCTCTCGACCGCGGCGCAGGGCCTCCTCCCGGCCGTCAACGCCTCCATCGCGACGTGGAATGCGCGCCTCGCGGCGTATGCGGCCGAGATGCCGAGCAAGTACCCGGGCGCCGAAGTCGAGGTGTACGACATCGCGAGCTGGCTCGACGAAGTGCGTCCGCGCTCGCTCTCGTCTGTCCGACCGTGGCGCTGACGCCGAGCCCACGCAGACGCTCGACAAGATCGAGGCGAGCAACACGCTCATCTCGGACGACTGGTGCGAGTCGTACCGCGCCGTCTCCTCCTCGTACCTGCCCGACGTCCCGCCCGACCTCGCCCTGCCGGATTGCCCTGCGCCTGTGCGTTCACATCTTTCCTAACTCCGATCTTGACTGACTGACGACGATGATGCGTGCAGCTCAAGCAATACGTCTGGATCGACGGGTCGCACCCGAGCTGGACGATCCACCGCCTCCTCGCTTACGGTGCGCCTCGCCTCTCTCTCCCATCTCTTGCTCGCGCTGACGACGCCCATCACTCGCAGACATCGTCCGCGCCCTCTCCTCCACCGCGCACCACTCCTCCTTCACCCGCCGCGCGACCCACCTCTCCCCCATCCTCGCACACCCGCGTCTGGGTCACGCTGCGAGCGCTCGTCGCCCGGGCCATGGGCGCGGGCAGGCCCGCGCGGCGAGGGTGAGGCTGCAGGGGAGAGAGGTGCCGAGCGGGCCGCTGTTCGGATGAGCGCGACGGGAGAAGGGGGCAGGGGGTGTTGTACCGTTACTGCATTGCGGGGACGTCTCTCTTCCGCACACTTCGTTACGCAGTGCAAAGATCTCGACGCTACACATCTTGTGAGCTGATCTTGAACGTCGTACGCGCGAGCGGAGCGACTGCGGCAATGGGGCGGCGGCGATTTCGCAGCTCTCTTCCTTCGCCCCTTCTCACCCTTGCTTCGTTTCGCTCCGCCTCCTCTGTAGAAGCTCGCGCTTGGTCAGGCCGTTCGACTGCCCGTTCTCCGCCGCGCTCTCGCTGTGCCCGCACGTCTCGCGGGCTGCCATCCCACCCTCGCGCGCACGATCGCTCCCTCGCCGACTTCCTCGCTCGTCCGCTTCCGCTGCTAGGTCTACGTTGTGTGCTCGCACATCCGACCGGCACAGCGCCACCGCCACCCGCACGCCCAGCGCGCCCTGCGCCACTCTCGCCACTCTCGCTTGCCCACTCGCCCGTGCCGCGACTCGGCCGGCCCGCGGCCAAAAAAATCGGGACCCCGTCAAACGAGGGGAGAGTGCTCCATCTCGCGTGCTCCTCCGCGCCTTTTCACGCGGGAAAAAAGGCGAAGGATGGCGCCATCCCGCTTGGCGCTTCGCCGCCAGAGCCGCTCCTTTCTTTCTCGCTTGCCCTCCCGACGTCCTTCACCGCCTCCCTGCACCTTGCACGATGAGCGACTCTGCTGCCGCCGCGCCTGCGCCGCCTACCAGGCTGGCGATCTTCTATCGCAGCGTGACGTTCCAGATCCTCTGCGTCGGCGTAATCAGCCTGCTCGCGCCAGGCTTGTGGAACGGCGCTCAGTCGCTCGGCGCAGGCGGCGCGCTCGAGCCGTACCTCGTGCGTTCTCTCTCTCTGTACTACGCACCTGGGGCGACGTAACTGACCGCCGAGTATGCGCACACTCCGCGACTGCAGGTCAATGCCGGCAACTCGATCGTCTTCTCCCTCATGGGGCTGGGTGCGTCTTGCCGGCCTTCTGCTCCCCAGGCAGCGCGCTGACGTACTCGTTGACAGGCTGCATCCTCGCACCCGTCCTGGTCAACAAGCTCGGCGTCAAGGGAACGCTCATCCTCGGCTCGCTCGGGTGGAGCGTCTACACGGCTTCGCTCTGTTCGTTATCTCGCTCGCTTCTCTCCCTTCTTTCGTTCTGACGCCTTGCTCCGCCGCAGACCAGAACAACCGCTACGGCACGGAGTGGTTCGTCATCCTCGGGGCCGTCATCTGTGCGTCCGGAACTCGCCTCTTCCCCCTTCTCGGGCTTGTACGTCTAACCCGGGACCTCTCCACCCTTCTCGCCATACTCGAACAGGCGGCATCTCGGCCGGCTTCTACTGGGCTTCCGAAGGGTGCGTCGCGCTCAGTTCCTCTCCGCCTTCCCGCTTCGCCGTCCTGACTCGCTCTACGTCCGCAGCGCGATCCTTCTGAGTTACCCCGAGCCGCACCTGCGCGCGCGCATGCTCGCAGTGTGGCTCTTCTTCAAGAACTCGGGCCAGTGCGCTCCTTCTCCTCCCCTTGCCCTGCCATATCCCGCTCACTCGCCTTCTCGCTGCAGGATCATCGCTGGCGCGATCAACCTCGGCACGAACATCAACCGCTCGACGGGCGGCAAGGGTGCGCTTGCCTTCCCCTCGCGCGCGCGTCGCCCTCCTTGCTGACCCTAGCTCGTCCGCCCGCAGTCAACTACAAGACCTTGATCTCGTTCATCGCGCTGCAGGTGTTCGCCGTCCCCGTCGCGTTCCTCGTCAGTGGGCCGAACAAGGTCCGCCGCGGCGATGGGAGCAGGATCACGCTCCCGAACCAGACGTCGACCAAGGAGCAGTTCCGCCTCCTGTGGAAGACGGTCACGACCAAGAAGGTCGGCCTGCTGCTGCCCATCTTCTTCGTGCGTCCTGCTCTCTCCCTTACTGTCACTCGTACAGCCTCTGACCTTCTGCACCCTCAGGCGTCCTGGTTGTGCGTCCCGCCGCCGCCCTTCACATCCTCCTCCGCCCGCTGACCCTCCTCGCCGGAACAGCTACTGGGGCCTCGCCTCCTCGCACCTGACGCTGTACTACTCCGTCCGCGCCCGCGCGCTCGCGTCCCTCCTTTCCGCCATCGCCGGCGTCGTCGCGACGACCCTCCTCGGCTTCTTCCTCGACTCGCAGCGCGTCGCGCTCGTCACGCGCGTGCGCGCCGGAGGGGCCGTCGTGTTCACCGTGTTTGCGGGGATGCTCGTCTGGGCGCTCGTGATCCAGAACGACTTTATCAAGCACAACGTGCGTTCCCCCCCTCCCCTCCGTTTCGTTCTCACGCACTGGGCTGACGTCGCGTATGAACAGCCGGGCAAGCTTGACTGGACGTCGCCGGGCTTCGGGCGCGGTTTCGGCATGTACGTCATGCTCAACGCGGCAGGCAACGCGCTGCAGAACTACCTCGTGCGTCTCCTCCCCTCCCCTCCGTCTCCCCGCCTCCTCCCGCTGATGACATGCGCACCCTACAGTACTGGATCATGTCGCTCCTCGCCTCGGGCGACGTCTCGACCGCGACGCGGTACGCGGGCCTCCTGCGCGGGATCGAGTCCTGGGGGCAGTGCGCCGCGTTCGGGATCAACAGCAGCAAGTTTTCGCTGCTCTACACGGTCGTCATCAACCTCGTCTTCTACGCCGTCAGCCTGCCGTTCGCGCTCGTCACGCTGGCTAAGGTCGGCGTCGTCGAGGGGTACGGCGGGCCTGGGGACGAGGCGCGCCAGGAGCAAGCGGTCGAGGAGGAGGTGGCCGGCTCGGAGGAGGAGGGCAAGGCGAGCGTCGACGAGAAGGTCAGTGTAGACGGGTCGCGCGCGGGCGAGGTCTAGAGAGCGTCGGTTCGTTGTGGGTAGATCAGTACAGTGTGGCCCGGGGTCGCAGCTTAATCCTATCGCTGTTGTTCGCGTCACCTTTGCGCGGCCGGCTCAGCGCAGAAAGCAGAGCTTGCGTGAGCGAGCCTAGCCTGCCAGCACAACGTCCAGTAGAGTCAAAGGCGTGAAGAGGAGAGTGAGCGTCGAGGAGCGGAGGTCGAGAGGGAAGGCTCGGTGACCTCGCCTCCTCTTCGAGCGGTCGACAACTCCCAGCTCCCCAGACGCTCTCCGCGCGCCTCCAACACGCTCTACCTACGTCGCCGACCAGTGCTCGACTGCTGTTATGCGTCCAGCCCGTTCCAATCCAGCGACCTGACCTTCCCACCGCAGCCGACGACTACTGTAAGCCGATTAACGGTACGACTTCTGGTAGTGGACGCGCGCGCCGGTCTGCAGGCTGAGAGTGCAGGTCAGTCAGGAGCCACTCGGGAAGCGCGGGAGGCGGCGGGACTGACTGCGCCAAACTTCGTGGGCTCGCACCTGGGCGGGTCGCTGACGAGGAGCGGACGGTGGAATCGCGCGCGACGAGGGTGGCTACAAAGCCAGTCTTTATTCGCGACAGTGGGCGACGACGTGCGAGCCGGCGCGCGAGGAAAGTGAGGCAGAAGAACAAGTCTCGAGGTTCAGCCTCCGTCCTGAGCACGGCGACTACGGCGGGAACAAGTAGCGATCGCGGTGCGATGCACGAAAATGGTTTCAAAGAGAGCGCCTGCTCAGTTGGGGTTGCGGGGAGCGATACGTAAGGGACGGAAGAGGGAGAAGAGCGAGAACAGCGGGAGAAGGGGGGTGCGCAACGGCTGGTTGACGGCAGACCGGGGTACCTGCAGGTTCTGAACAGCTGAGCGCATGTGACGCAGCTGTCTCACGCCTGCACACAGCACGCGTACCTCGAGAGCCGGTCGTCGCGCTTACGGAGACGACGGAGGCTGAGCGGCGGGCGGGCTACGCGGGAGCACGGGCGCTGGCAGGTATCCGTTGGACGTCGCCCACGCCCGCAGACTTTGCTGGCTAGCAGGGGGCACGAGCCGCAGCCTCTGCTATGCACGGCGCGGGGCGCTGCGCGAGGCGGCTGGTGCGAAGTGCACGAAGCGGGCGAGGCGCGCCGAGGATCGAAGGACGGGCCAATGTTGAGCAGTTGTGCAGCTGTAGCCTGCAAAACCGGGCGGAACTGCCAAGCCGTGCACGCGTAGCGAGATCTGGCAGGTCGAGGTCGACGAGGCGAGGGCGAGGCGCGCGACGGCGACGGCATCTCGCGCTGCAGTACTTGCGCGGGTGTAGGCGGTGGAGCGGGGTCGATCCAGCGGATGCAGGGCTCGTGTCTCTCCAGCAGAGCAAGAGGGCGGGAGAGGGAGGCGGGCAGCGGGAGGACGAGGGCCGGGGCGAGCTCTGCACAAGTCGGGCTTTCCCCTCGTCTCCTTACTCGGCCCTCGCTGTAAGCCTACCTGCTGCACAGTCTGCGCCGTACGCCCTCCCAGCGACCGCACCGCCCCTCCGCCCACCCCGGCCAACTCGAGCGGGCGCACCAGCGCGCCCCGTCGCCGACAAAACTGCTCGCACGTCGCGACGACGCGCTTCGCACGCGCGCGCGGGAGTGCGCGGATGCAGGCGCCGTGGGAACGGCTGCTGGGCTGGATGGAGCGCGCTCGAGGGATCAACACGGGTGCGAGGCCGTCTCACCGCAGGACCCCGTCGAGCTGACCCCCTCCCCCCCCCCTCTTGCCCCGTTTCTCTCCCTCGCGCGTTCTCCCGCTCGTACAGTCAAGGTGCGCCCACATCTCTCTCCCTAGGGGAAGTGCTGCCCAAATGCTGACAATCGCCCTCGCTCGCCGTTCGCCCTCCGCCCTCCCCGTCCCGCCCCGTCCCCCTCATCCACCCACGCCCTCCCGCTGCGCGCACGCACACCCGCCATCCAGATGTCGACGACCCAGTCCGTCCAGACTTTCGGCAAGAAGAAGACCGCCACTGCTGTGGCTCTGGCCAAGGTGCGCCTCGTCGATGGACCTGGCGGTGCCGCCCGCGGCCGGTGAATGCCCGCAGCGGGGTAGCACCTGGGACCATCGTCCGCGCGGCGTGGCAGTGCGTGGGGCAGCACGCTGACAAGCGTACGCGTCTGCAGGAGGGCAAGGGCCTCATCAAGGTCAACGGCGTCCCCCTCTCGCTCTACGGCTCGCCCGTCCTCCGCGGCAAGCTCTACGAGCCGGTCCTCCTCCTCCAGTCGTTCGTCTCGTCGACGACGTCGCTCCCGTCGCCCCTCGCGCGCATGGACATCCGCCTCCGCGTCTCGGGCGGTGGCCACACCTCGCAGCTCTACGCCCTCCGCCAGGCGATCGCCAAGGCCGTCGTCGCGTACGTCGCCAAGTACGAGGACGCCGCGTCCGCCCTTGAGGTCCGCAAGGTCCTCGTCGCGTACGACCGTTCGCTCCTCGTCGCCGACCCGCGCAGGTGCGAGCCGAAGAAGTTCGGTGGTGTCAGTCCTGCCCCCTCCCCGCGCCTCTTCAGTGGCTCCTGACTGACCTACCCTCTCCATCACAGCCCGGCGCGCGCGCCCGCTACCAGAAGTCGTACCGTTAATCGGCTTTGTTGCCGGTTGCGGTGGGGAGGTCAGGTCGCTGGAATGGAACGGGCTGGACGCTCAACATCAGTCGAGCACTGTCGGCGAGGTCCGCAGAGCGTGTGAGAGGCGCGCGGAGAGCAGTGCGGCTGTCGGAGAGATGATGGTCGGCCGAGGAGGAGGCGAGGGTCACCCCGTCTTCCCTCTCGACCCTCGCTCGCTCGCTCGTCCGCTTGCTTCTCGTACTTTCCTGCGCTACTACACTTCCAGTCTGCTGCTCGCCGCCGAGCTCTGCTTGCTCGCATAGCTCAGCAACGCCTTGTGCTAGCGTGCGCCGACTGCTCGCCTTCTTCACGCATCACTTTGATTCCCAGCTTTTCGCGCCTCCTCCGCGTTCTCGCCATTCCCCTCTCCGTGCCAAGCTCGCCTCCAACGCTCCCTTGAGGCGCACGCTGGAGGCTCTTTCCCGGGCGGAACGTCTCGGCAAGATGCTGCCGTCGCGAGAAGGTCCGCTCGTGTCGCCGCGCCGCTGGACCAAGCTGCATGCTACATGTAGCGTCTGCGTCCGTACCGGCACGAGCACCCTGTGAAGCTGCGAGAGAAAGCGCGCTGGAAGTGGTTTGCGAAGGTCAACCTGCCCGCAGCCTCCCGGTCCACCTCGGACGCGCCGCCGCTTCGTGCGCGCGTGTTTGAACGCTCAAAGAGCCTGCTCGAGTACTCTCCGCCTGCCACAGAGCCGAACTCGCGGTGAGCTGCGGGTGCACAGTCCTCTCGCCTCCTGTTCCCGCCCCACTTGCCCTCTCCCTCTTCCCTCCCGCTCTCTCCCGCTCTGCAAGGCTCAGGCTGCTCGCACAGGGCGCGCAGCAGCTCCACCGCCCGCACAGCACCGCTCCCAGCAAGCCCCACGCCCGTGCACGCCCTCCCAGCTCGTCTCGCCCACATGCCCGCCAGCGACCCGGACTCGCCCTTCCTCCTCACCTGTGCGTACGCGCGCGGCTCTATGCGCTCTAAGTACCCCTGCTGAACCCGCTGACCGTCGATCGCCCGTCCGCAGCCCCCCCTCCCTCGCCCTCGCCAACCCCCTCCCCGCCCTCCAAGTCCCACCGCAGCGGCCCCTCGCGTCCCTCCTCCTCCTCCGCCCCGGGCTCACGCAAAGGCCGCTGGACGCCCGCCGAGCACGCCGAGCTCCTCGCGGTCGGCGACGCGCACGGCGGCGGGTCCCCGGGCGCGGCGTGGGACGAGATCCGCATGCAGATGAGGGGCGAGGCAAAAGGGCGGAGCACGCAGGCGCTCAGGACGAGGTATGCGCTGCTGGTCAAGGAGCGGAGGGAGCGGGAGGAGGGCGGGACGGGCGGGGGCGAGGAGGGTGAGCTGGCTCTCCTCCCTCGCGAGCGGCCGATGGGCGCACTGGCTAATTCTGCTCGCTCGGCCGCGCAGAAGACGACGCGATCATGTTCGACAGTTCGCCTTCGGCGCAGATGACGGTCGGAGGCAGCGGTACGTCCCCTTTCCGCCACCGGGCAACTTGCGAAGGTCCCCCTCTGACCCCTCGCCTGCAGTCTCCGGCTCGAGCCTGAGCGCTTCCTCCGCCCAGCTCGTCAACCGCACCTTCTCCGCCGTCGACGCGCTCCTCCTGCCTGCGCCCGCGCCGCAGCCCGGCCCCTGGACGATGGCGGAGGACGCCGCCCTCTACGCGGCGATGTCAACGCCGCCGCTCGGCCCCGTCACCTGGGCGCAGATGCACGTGCTGACGTAGCGCATCTACTTCCTCGCCGAGGACGGCGCGACGTTCGCGCGCTCCGAGGCCGAAACGCGCGCGCGGTGGGAGGCGCAGCCCGCGTTGCGGGCGGTGCTCGCCCAGCCGAACGGTGCGTCGTCTCCCTCTCTCCCGCACCGATCCGCACTGACGCGAGAGAGAAGTCCCCCCGCTCTTCACCAACGCCATCATCTCGATCCACGGGCGCCTCTCCGCCGTCCTCCAAGCCGCGCTCGACGCGCTCAGCCCCGCCCTCGCGCACTCGCTCCGCACAGGCGGGCTCGCCCCCGTCCCCGTCCCCCTTCCCGCGCCCGCGCCCGCCCCCGTCGCAGCGCCGAGCAGCAGCGGCCGCGCGGCGCCACCGTTCCCGCGCGCGAGCCGTCCTCCTCCCGCCCGCTCCGACGGCCGCGGGCGAGCCGTTCGTCCTCCCGCCGCTGTCGCTCGCGCTGCACAGCGCGCACCCCCTCCTCCGGCGATGCAGCTCCCGCCGGCGCGCGCCGTCATCGCCGCTGGCGGGAACGGCAGCGCCGTCGCGGGGCGGCGGGGACGCCAGCGCGCTGAGGCCGTTCTCCCCCCGCGCCGATGGCGCTCGCGCCCGTCGCGCCTTGCCGCCTCGGCCGCGCCGGCGGGGGCCGGGGGGGAGGGGCGGAAGCGCGACCTCGGCGGCGATGGCGGCGGCGGGGAAGAGGAGGAGGCGCTCGTCGGCGAGGCGAAGAAGCTCAAGCTTGAGGAGGCATCGCAGTCGTAGCACCCGTGGTGGGGGAGAAGCAGCAGGGAGGAGGAGCGTAGTGGCATGCATGAACCGAGTGCCGTCCGTCACCCCGCCTTTCTCGCCGGGGGAGAAATGCGACGAAATGCAATGCCGGTCTACTGCGCCCCGCTCGGGAGCTTCACCACCCTCACTGCGTCCCTCCGCCTCCTCACTGCCCCCCAGTCGCCCCTCAACGCCGCGCGCACGTCCCACCCGCCAAACTCCGTCTCCGTCGCGAGGATCTCCGCCCCCGCGGAGAGGCGCTCCTCCGCGCCGACGAGCGCAAAGTCGTACCGTCCCCAGGGTCCGCGCGGCTCGCCGCGTTCATACACCAGCGCAGGCATCGAGAAGCTCCCGGGGGAGAGGTACCACGCCTTGTCTCCGCGGGCACGGCTCGCGTGCGCGCTGTCGAGCAGGAGGAAGTTGCTCGCGCCGGCCATCTTGGTGGCGGGGGCGACGTGCACGCTCCAGGCGCGGGCGCCCGCGTGCGGGAGAGGGGGCAGCGCGCGCTCGAGGGAGGAGAGGGCGGAGAAGCCGGGGTAGTTGGACGAGGAGGCGAAGAGGCCGAGGGTGGTGAGGGCGAGGTTGAGTGCGAGGAGGGCGACGAGCGCGAGACGCCGCAGGTGAGGCGAGGCGGTGCTGCGCGCGGAGGTAGATGAGCGGGGCGGCGAGGGAAAGGGCAGCGAAAGCGGGACGCACAGCGAGCCGAGAGCGACAACCCCCGCAGCGGCAGCGATCGTGAACGCCGGGACCACGTAGACCACGAAGCGCCACTCCTTATGCTCCAGGACGCTGAGGAGCGCGACGAACGCGAGGCACGGGAGGAGGAGGCGTCGGGTGCGGCGGTCGGCGAAGAGGGAGAAGAGCGCTGGCGCGAGCGAGAGGTGCAAGAGTTTCGGGAGGGCGGAGAGGAAGTAGTACGAGGGGGGCGAGACCTGTTTCCCGACGGGTCAGCGGCGTCATGGGTGAGGAAAAGAGAAGACGCACGCCCCACTCGGCCGACTTGCCCTCGACGACATTGAAGAAGAACGCCTGCCCCTCAGGCCAAAGCCACGTCGAGCTCTGCCAGAAGTGCGTGTCGACGAAGACGCTCAGAGCTGCGCACATCGTGATCAGTGTGCGGTGATTGAACAAGACAGCATGGCACGCACCGAGACTGCCCGCCGCTGCGACGATGCCCGTCCCGAGCAGCTCCTCAAAGCCGACAAGCCCGCGCGCGAGGTGCTCCAGCGCGAACGGCGCGAGGAGGGCCGCGAGCTCGAGGCGGATGACGACCGCCGCAAAGGCGAGGAGCGCGAACGCCGCGAGGAGGTGCGACCGGGTTGCGCGGCGCGGGCGCGCAACGGAGGAGAGCGCCGGCGGGGCGATCAAGAGCCCGAGGGCGACTTGCACTGCGCGGTGGATCAGCTCGGTTTCACGACAAGGGGGAGAGGGGAGAGCGCACCGAGAGGGAAGGCGAGCATGTTGGGTAAGGTCCTGCCCGCATAGTAGGGGACATGGAACTGCGTCGCGGTGAGGAGGAGGAAGTACTTGGCGACCTTGGCGCCGTATGCAGCGCGGACGGCCCGCGAAAGGAAGACGAGCGAGAGCGCCGAGACGAGGGCGAGGGTGAGGCGGACTGAGCGGGAGGAAGTGGGTCAGCTGTCCGCGAGGGATGGACGCGTGGGAGCGGGCGCACCGACAATCTGTGCCTCGAGGCCTGTCCGCACGAGGTCGAACGCGGCCAGCCCTCGCAGCGGGAGCCAGGCGAGGGCGGCGAGGAGGGCGGGCGCGACGAACGAGCGCGGGACGGCTCCACTGAACTCGAGGTGGTCGAACTGCGCGCGCGCATAGTTAGTGCGGGCTGTCTCGTGGAGTCCAGCGAGAGAACGCGCCCGCTTTGGCGAGTGCACGCCGTGAACGAGGAGATCGCGGACGGCGGTGAGCGCGAACGACTCCTCGACCTTGGTGGGCGCGACGAGGAGCACGTGCGCCGCGAACGAGAACACCAGCAGCGCCTCGGGCCACCGAAGGCTCAGTCGCATCCTCGAGAGCTCGGTACGGGAGAAACAAGCACGTCGAGGCGCGAGAGTCGAACGAGGCAGCGATGAAGCCCTTCCGCACCTCCTGCTAGGCAGGGAAGCGCCCTACTGCTCCCAGAGAGTCCCTCAAGCAACTCGCAGACAAGCGCGCGCAACGAAAGGCAGTCTGTTCCAACCCCTCCTCCTCAAGTCACGCCGTCACGCGCATCCTCAGTCCTCGATGTCGTCCTCCGGGTCGAACATCTCCTCCCTGCCCTTTGCCTTCCTCCGCTCCTCGCGCAGTACCTCGGGCGGGGCCCCCTCCCCCTCCTCCTCTTCGAGCTCCTGCAACATCCGCCCGCCGCCACGCCTCGGCTCGCTCAGATCCACCGCGGGCGCGTCCTCGTCGCCGCCGTTGTCCTCGTCTGCGGCAGAGACGTCCTTCTCGCCGAGCGCGGCGCCCGTGACGAGCGGTTGCGCGGCAGTCGAGAGCGGGGGGAAGGTCGCTAGGTCGATGAGGAACGGCGAGGCGTCTGCACGCGTACGGCGAGTTATCGGCGTCAGTTTTGCATCAGGTAGGAGTCAAAATAGCGCGAAATACGCACCTGGCGGGCGGATCAAGCTCAACCAGGGCACCACCTCCCTCATGACGACGCCCTTCTCGCCGCCCTCGTGCCGCATCACCTCCTCGACGCCCTCGTCGTTCTGCCTCGCGAGGCGAAGTGTCTCCCAGAGCTCGCTCTTGCGAAGGACCTGCTTCCGCCGCGGGACAGGCGACGGGAGGTGTAGCAACGTTGAGCGGACGCCGAGATGGAAGCCGTACAGCGAGGTGAGAGGGAGGCGGCGGAAGGCCTGCGCGCGAGCGAGTCTGCGTCAGCACGGCATCTTCCCTTTGTAAGCAGGACGCCGGTGAGAAGGGCCGCTCGTCCTGCCGAAGAGCAGAGATGGGGCCGACGCACCTCCTCGCCCTCGCCCTTGGCACTCATGACCGCGTCCGCCGCGCTGAGCGCATCGACAATCCCGGCGCACTCGTCGATCTCGTTCGTGAACGGCGGGTAGTTGTGGTGCAGGTACGAGAGGAAGATGTCAGCGTCGAGGGGCGCCTCGGCGAAGAGGACCTGCGCGAGGCGCGGAAGGTGTGAGCCTGCGTTTTCCGCTCTGCAATAGCTACCGAGCGCTCCAACGCAAGCGAGAGCGCGCGGTAGCAACAAAAGCGAGCGAGCAGACGCACATCCGGGTCGACTTTGCTCGGCCGCCGGTCCCACTCCGCGCGCAGATGCCGGGCAAGCTTGTTGTACTCGCGCTCCTGCACAATCCCGACGCGGTCGCGGTCCTTCTTGTCGTCGTCGGGCGAGTCGCCCCAGCCTGCGCCGTGCGGGGGTGGTCAGTGCGGCGAGGAGAGTGGGAAGGAGTAGGCGAGGCGACGCACGCTTGTTGTAGAGGACTTTGCCGAGCGCGTGGAAGATGAAGAGCGACGACTCGCGTGCGGTGACGAATTGAAGCCTGCGGGTAGGCGGAGAGCGAGGTCAGTGCACGCGCACCGGCGTAACACGCGCAATGCAGCACCATCGCTGGTGAAGCGAATGTTTGACCGGGAGCGCGGACGCACAGCTTCCTGACCCCCTCCTTCCCCTGCACCTTCCCCCCGGCGCCCACACCCTCCTCGTCATCGCTCTCCCCCCGCCTCCTCTTCCTCCCCTTCCCCTTCTTCGCGACCTTCCCCCCGCCAATACTCGTCGCACCGGCACCCTCGCCCTCCGTAGCGAGGAACTGCAAGCTCATCAGTGCCGAGCGGATGTCCCCGCCCGCGTGCGCGATGAGCGTGTCGAGCGTCGCCTGCGTCGGGCGCGTAGTTGCGGGGGGCGCGGACGGGAGCGCGTAGAGGCGGTCGAGCGTGCGGAGGAGCGCTTTGCGCATGATGGTCGGGGCGATGGGGTTGAAGCTGCGCGCGCGCGGGGTGGGGCGTGAGTATTGCGGGCCTTCGCAGAAGAAACCGGCTATGCCGCGCGGGCACAGAGTCAAGCGAGCGGCTGGAAGAAAGCACAACGCACGCGATCTCCCTGCAGGCAGGGTGCTCGAGCACCTCCACCCCGCACACGCTCCTCGCATCGACGCTCTCCCCCCTGCGCCCATTCCCGCTCATCCACCCCGCACCGCCGCCCTCGTCGTCGCCCGGGCGCGCGAGCGCCTCGCTGACGACGACGACGAGCGGGGCGGTGACGCGTGGGGAGGAGAGGTACTGCGACAGGGCGGACCGGAGCGCGAGTTTGGTCGGGTAGTGCGAGACGTTGGGCAGGTCTTCGAGGAGGAGGAGCCGGCGGGCGTGCGGGGCAGGAGGAGGCACGCTGCTGGAAGATGAGGAGGAGGCCGGAGATGGGTCGGAGGGGTCGGGGCCGAAGTCGAGCGCGGGGGCCATGCCCGCGCGGGTGAGGAAGCTCGTAAAGCGGTGTACGAGCGAATCGCGTGCTGCATACGCGAATTGACGCAATTAATTAGCGCGCTGCCCTGTCAAGCCATGGACGGAAGGCGGATTAGCCGCGACGCACGCTCATCCGCCGCAAGCTGGACATTCGTTCCCTCCCTCCACTCGACGATTTCAGCATCCACCTCCCGCGCCAGCACCTTGAGCGCGGCCGTCTTGCCCGCGCCTGACGGGCCCGAGAGCACCAGCACGCGACGGTACTTGGCGAGGTGCTTCGGACGGCCTTGGAGCGCGAAAGCCTCGAGTAGCCACGACTCGACGTCGAAGAGCTTGCGCGCGTGCAGGGCGAGGTCGTCCTACGCTCCTCGCGGAACGTCAGCCATGCTGCGAAAGACGGGAAGGAGGAATCGGACGCACCCGATCCCGCGGCGCGAACCTCTCAACCCACATCCCGTCTGCGGCGCCCTCCTCCAGCGCCGGCTCGTTTCCCTCCTCCTTGACCACCGCCTTGCCCTTGCCCTTCTTGTCCCCCGTCGCCTCCTTCTTCACCTTCTTCTTCGGCACAGGCGCAGGTGGCGGGCTCGAACTCGGCGCATCGACATCCTCGTCGTCCTCGGCTGCGTGCGGGGCGCGCCAACGTCCGTCAGCTTGCGCGCCGTGAGAGGACGGAATTCGCACGCACTGAGGTCCAGCACTGCAATGGGCTTCTTCCTGCCTTTCCCTACGCGCGCCTTCGGCACGCTCGGGACCTTGAACACCTCTCGCGTCCTCGCCATCGTCCTCGCTCAGTGGCGCATTATCATCGTCGTCCATCGGTGCACGGCTCGGCACAGAGCTCCTCGGGGCCTGCGAGGCGGAAGTGGCCGGCAGGGAGGAAGCTCGAGATGGAGAACTGCCGCAGCGGGACGGGCTGATGAGCCGCGCAGGGGGGGTCAGCGCGCGTGGTAGTGCGGGGAAAGGGGGCGGAGCGCACTGCTGGGGCGTCTTTGGGAGGTTTGGACGCGCGCGGCATCGCGCCGAGCGGGGTGGGCGCGCGAAAGAGCGAGGGTAGAGCGAGAGAGGCGGTGCCGGCGGGGGAGACGAGCTAACTCAACGGTCGTAGCGCTTGCGGGGGTTCCTCCCAGCTCAACAATGTTCTCGAAGCTCTAGCGAGCGACCCCGACCGGCAAGCGTTGCGAACCTGGGTATAACTTGCACTCCCTCCCTCGTCCTCGCGCACATCGACGCACGTCTACATCATCTTCCCCGCGGGGTGCGCGAACCCGAGGCCCGTCTTGCTCGCCTGGCCACCGCTCTTGATCCGGCGCGTCTGGCCGTACACGAACGCATCGATGAGCGAGGCGACCGTCAGGACGCCGCCGATGATGGCGCCTGCACGTGCGGGGACGGCAATGGGCGGGTTTGTCAGCAATGACGAGGAGAGCGGAGAGAGAGGGGACGCACAGGTCGAGGTGAGGAAGTGGGCGAGCGACTGGCGCGTCTCGCGGTGGATGACTTGCAACGGCGAGATCTCGTAGTTGAAGAACAGCCTGCACGAGCGTTTCGTCAGCACATGGTCCAGGGCGCGAGAGAAAGGGAGGGGGCCCACCCAGGCACGCCAGCATAGCCATGCAACGTCTGATGACCGCCCGTCTTGTCGTGCGGCTTGTTGCTGCTCACTGCGGGTGCTCATTTGCTTCTATCAGCACTGACCGGGGAGATAGGAGAAGCAGGCGGGAACGCACAGTCGCGCTCGTACTGCGTCACCGAGTACTGGTGCGTCCGGAGCGCACGGCCGTCGAGGAACTCGAACTTGGTCGAGACGACCTGCAGGGGCGCGCGGGGCGTTAACAACCGCGTTCGACAACGAGGGAAGAAGCGGGACGGTGCGCGGACGGACCTTGAGGAAGTACTGGAACATGCTGCGTAGCGAACGAGGGTGTGGAGGCGATCCGGTCAGCCGTCCGTCGCGCCAGCTCCCCTCCCACCACAACAAGGGCGGCGCGCAAAAAACGCACTAGTTCGACTCCTCCGTATGCGCCTTGAGCCCCTCCAGGGGATCCCGAATCCCAAGCGCGCGCTTCGTCTCCCTCGCGCCGGGGAACTCCTCCTCGTACTCGCTCGCGAACGAAAACGCGTGCAGGACGTGCCCAAAGTCGTGCTTGTGCTCGGCTTGGAGGTACGGCACGAGGTCGTGCACGTGCATCTGGTTCGATTGGAAGGACCGGCCGGGGGAGAGGTGGCTGTAAGGACGGGTGGACGGGGGTGGGAGCGGGGTCGCGGCGAGAGGGTGCGCGGGGGGTGACGGCGGGGACAGTGGAGCGGGACGGCAGAGGGATGGTCAGTCGTACCGCGAGTAGAACCATGAACGAGCAGACGCACAAGTTGCCGATCACGCGGTTGACCCTGACCTTGCCCGCAATGTTGCACCCCTCGTCCGCCTGCTCCTTGATCTTGTCGCTCCAGCCCTCGCTGACGCACTGTTCGACCGAGTCGGGGTTGACAAAGCTCCACCCGCGGCGGATGTACGCCTCGCGGACCTCGTCGCACGTGTTGCAGCACCCGGGGTTGGGGCCGTCCGGCGGGGGCGTACCGCCGTAGCAGGTGCCGCCTGCGCGAGGGTGCAGGTCAGCACATGGATTGACCCGTCGGTCCCGTCCTATCGGGCGCGGCCGAAGGCGGGAAGGAGGCTGGATCACGCACAGTATCCCTCCGCCTTCTGCCTCGCAACGCGCTCGACATCCCCCGTCAGCTCCTTCCCCTTGATCGCCTCCTCAACGAACGTGCCATCCGCCTTGATGCGCGTCTTGAACAAGTCGTGGTGCACGTCTGCGCGCGCTCACCATGTCAGGTCCTGCGTTGAGGAGGAGAGCGAGGGGAAGGCGCACCGTTCTGATGCTCGCCCGAGATGTCCATAATATCCACGCTGAGCACTGCGCGTGGGTGTGCGGGAGCCGGCAATCAGCTCTGGCTGGTGGGAGAAGGTAGGGAGGAGAACGCACGGTAGCACGGCACGCGCGGGAACGAGATGTTGAGGTTGACGACGAGCTTCTCGCCGC
>JAHSUG010000035.1:0-82541 GCA_019926025.1 Rhodotorula kratochvilovae | reverse complement strand
CCGTTCTCTCGAGCGCGTGGCGCCGTCCAGCGAGCTTGCTCCGCTCTTGCATCCTCTCACTTCTGGGCAAGCTCTCCCGCCCGCGCCTCCTTCGCACCCGCACCCTCCGCACTCCTCCCCCCAATCTAAGCGAGGAAAGGGAACATAGCTGCGCACAAGCCGAGGGATGGTCAGTCGGGGCGGTCAGGACCCGAGTGGACTGCCGCGAAGCGACCCGTCTGCGGGAAACCGCGCGGACAAGACAAGCAGAGACAGACGCACCCTTCCGCCCGCGCGGGTACTTGTCGCCAAACTCCTTGCGGTACCGACGGTGCTTCTTGACGGCCCAGACGTACATCTGTGCGACGGCGACGGCCGTGAAGCCCGCCGCTGCACCTCGCCATCAGCCCTCTCCCACCTTGCGAGCGCGAGGGGAGGAGACGCACAAGCCCACGAGAGCGTCAAGCCGGTAAAGGCGGCCCATGCGACGCTCTCGAACCAGTAGTTGGCGCAGCTGACGAGGTTGAAGCCATACCCGGTCGGGATCGCGCGCGTCTTGGTCCCCTTGGGCCGGAGGCTCGCGAGGTTCAGGTGCGTGACCAGGTTCGAGAGCTCGGCGTACTGCGGGGGTGTCAGCGCGCGCGGGGAGAGAAGAAGGCAGGGAGGGGAACGCACGGCCCAGAGGGCGGTCCAGCCCCACAGCCACGCGTCCGTCGCCTGTACGGTCCCCGCGAGGCGGGCGGCGCCGTTCCAGGGCCCGTAGAGCGGAACGGCGAGGAGGACGCCCGAGAGGCCCCAGTAGTGGCCCGAGCTGTTCCCCGTGCGTCAGCGCGGGAACGGAGGAAGGAGAGGGGATGGGAGGGAGGCACTTCTTGAAGAGGTTCAGGAGGGGCATCGTCGCGGACGAGAAACGGTGGACGCTGCGTGCCGCGCTGGCGTCAGCGAGTGCAACAGCTTGGAGAGAGCGTGTGGACGTACAAGAGCGTCTCGAGCTCGCGCTTGGCGTAGTGCACGAGAACCATTGCGAGCGCAACCCTGCGGGGCGGAGCAGGTGAGCGGGGCAGGACGCGGGAAAGACACCCAACGTACTGCTGCATGCGCGAGTGCTGGAACTCCTGGCGGTAGACGAGCTTGCTGCCGAAGTAGAACGCCGGGTGAATGAAGAGGGGGCCGAACTGGAGGGGCCAGGAGGGCGCGTCAGCATTCCGCGCCCGCTCGACACGGTCTCAGAGCGTGCACGCACGTATT
Source organism: Rhodotorula kratochvilovae (assembly GCA_019926025.1). NCBI lineage: Eukaryota > Fungi > Basidiomycota > Microbotryomycetes > Sporidiobolales > Sporidiobolaceae > Rhodotorula > Rhodotorula kratochvilovae. The sequence continues at coordinate 81,314 of JAHSUG010000035.1, read as the reverse complement.
CGGTCAGGAACTGCAGCCGCGAACGCGAGAACGGGTTAGCCGGGGTGCACGTGAAGAGGGAGGAGGCGCGCGCGGCAACGCACGACCGTCTTCCAGGCTGTTTCGCGGGGGTGGCGCGGGTCAGCGCGGATCAGAGCAAGTGTAGAAAGGTCGATGCGCACCGACCTGGGGCCCGGGTCCTTGAAGTCGAGGTGGTCGCCATCGTGAACGCCGTAGTCGGCGAGGGGCGTGTCGTCGTCGTCGAGAACCTTCTTGTCGGCGGTGGTGATGCGCTGGCGGTGGACGCTGACCTGCACGTGCAGAGTGAGCCCTCGCCGGTGTGGAGGGCGAGGATGCGCACCTTTGCCTGGGCAGCGATGGCCGACTTGAGCTGGCCGACGGTCGCGGGCGCGGCGGGGAGGTCGAGAGTGAGCGGGAACCGCTTCGAGGGCTTGTTCGACCGAGGCTTGACCGTCACACGCATCCTTGAGCAGACTACAGTCGGGAGGAGGAGCTAACCCTTAGTTCGCTCCGGCTTCATCACTCCACCCGACCTCGACTCTGCTCAGGCTAACAACTCGCCAGACTGGACGACTGCTAGTGACTGTAGCTCCTCGACAAGCTTGTTCCCGCGCCCGCCGGTGTCGCCGCCATGGCGGAAGCCGCAGAGGCCGCCAACGCCGCCATCCAGCGCAAGTACACCAAGGACAAGAAGGTCGGAGAGGGTACCTACGCCGTCGTCTACCTCGGAAAAGAGGTCGCGACTGGGCGCAAGATCGCCATCAAGAAGGTCCGCCCTCCCTCCTCCTCCCCCTCCTCCCCCCACCTCGACCCGCTGACACCCCCGATACACGCACGCCCGCAGATCAAGGTCGGCCAGTTCAAGGACGGCCTCGACATGTCGGCCATCCGCGAGGTCAAATCCCTCCGCGAGCTGCGGCACCCGAATGTCATCGAGGTGCGCCCTTGCCCCTCCTCCCCACTGTCTTCCCCAGCACTGACTTCCCGCCTCTTGCAGCTCCTCGACGTCTTCTCCAACAAGTCGAACCTGAACCTCGTGCTCGAGTTCCTCGACACCGACCTCGAGGCCGTCATCCGCGACAAGGCGCTCCTCTTCCAGGGCGCCGACATCAAGTCCTGGATGCTCATGACCCTCAAAGGGCTCGATTTCTGCCATCAGAACTGGATCTTGCATCGCGTGCGTCCTGCACAGGCCTCTTTCGGCAATCCCACTCACAGCGAGCTGACCCAGCTGTTCTTCTGCTCGCGGTGCGCAGGACATGAAGCCGAACAACCTGCTCATTTCGGCGGACGGCGTCCTCAAGCTTGCGGATTTCGGTCTTGCGCGCGAATACGCCGATGAGGGTGCCAAGATGACCTGCCAGGTCGTGACACGGTGCGTTCGCTCGTCCTCTTTTCTGGCGCCTCATTCGCCCTCGACCGTAACCCTCTGAAACGCGTGCTGAGTCCTCGCTCTCCCTCACAGATGGTACCGCTGCCCCGAGCTCCTCCTCGGCGCACGGTCATACTCGACTGGCGTGGACATGTGGGCTGCAGGATGCATCTTCGCTGAGCTGATGCTCCGCGTGCCGTTCATGGCCGCCGAGAGCGACATGGAGCAGCTCAACATGATCTTCACGGCGCTGGGGACGCCCACGGAGCAGGACTGGCCGGTGCGCTCCTCTCCCTCGCCATCCTCTCGTGTGCGTACGATTGACCGCGACGGCGCGCACAGGGCTTCGGCAAGCTCAGCAACGGCGCGACGTTCGAGCAGAAACCGCGGAGCGACCTCAGTATGCTGTTCAGCGCCGCATCACCCGAAGCGATCGACCTCTTGCAGAAGACGCTTATCTTCGACCCGCGGAAACGCATCACCGCGCGCGAGGTGCGCTTCCCCTTCCCTCCCCCTCTGTCGTCCTCGTCGCTGATTACAGCCGCGCATACGGTCAAGAAGGCGCTGCACCACCCCTTCTTCCACTCGGCGCCCGCGCCAACACCGACGCGCAAGCTCCCGAAACCGACGGCCGAGCTCGCGCCGCGCGCGCTCCCGCCCGAGGAGATCGGGCCGCCCGGGGCAAACGAGCACGGGAAGAAGCGCAAGGGCGAGGGGTACGACGAGATCCCCGGCGCGAAGAAGGTTGCGCGGAGGCTCGACTTTGGGCAGGCGTGAGGGACGGGTGTACCTTGTTGTACTGTACACTGCAGCTCTGCATCGCTTCCACTGGTCCCGCGCGAGATGCGCACGCACGACACGTGCATCTTCATCAGCGCGTCTCGACGCGTATCTCGTCCCGCCTCTCGTCCCGCTGGAGCCTCCGCAACCCGCTCGAGCACCCTGCGGCGCTAGCTCCCCCTGCGAGTCGTGGAACCGCGGTCCCCGTGCGGGCTGGGCGTTGTCGCGGCCGAGAGACGGCGCGCCTTCATCGGAACCTCCGGCGACCTGCTTGGCTCCGCTTCCCACCCCATCGTGCGAGTCGCTGCATAGCTGCACAGCTCCCACCTGCGCGTACGAGCTAGTCACGCCCGCCTAAGCTCCTCCAGCTGCCGTCCGTGCCCGCCCCTTCGCCTCGCCCTACCGCACGCGCCGCTCGCTCTTCTCGGCGCATCGTCCCGCAAGCCCGCGCAATGCCGCACGACAAGTGGGGTGCAGCGCCCGTCAAGGACGATGCAGCGGCGTACCACCCCTTCCCGACTCCGTTCGACCGTGCGCCTCACCTCCCTCCTCCTTCCCCCGCCGCTCACGCCCCCTTCCGAGCGCGCAGAGCTCGACACCGACGGCGGCTGGACGGACCAAGCGCCAGACTACTTCTCCGCGCCGTACTCGCTGCAGGAGATCGACATGCTCGCGCTCTCGTACGCACTGCGGCAGAAGCCCGACTGGGCGCGCAAGCTCGCCGACCCGGCTGTGCGCGCGCGCTGGCGCGCTGAGGCGCTTCAGGGGGCGAATGAGCACGCGCAGTTCGCGGGCAGGGAGGGCGACGACAACGGCGCGGGCGGGTATGAGACGGTTGACGTGGAGCGGCCGGGGCTGACGGAGGGGATGGTCGACTACGTGCTCGACGAGCTCGCGCTGCATGCGAAGGCGCTCGACGACCCGCGTGGGATCCGTGTGCGTGCCTTCCGCAGCCTCAAGTCGAGCGCGGCGGTCCGCTGACCCGCCCAGCGCGCTCGTATGTAGGCGTCCTGCTTCGACGGCGTGTACGAGTCGGACACGCTCGTCCCGCCCGAGCTCCTCGCGCAGCTCAAGACGCACGTCGCGCGCCTCGAGGCCGAGCCGCCGTTCAGCGAGCCAGACTGGCACCCCGGCTCGGACGCGCAGGTGCTCGACCTGGTGCATCCGTCGCTCTTCCCGCTCAGGTACGGGATCACGCTCGTGCGCGAGATCGGCGAGGATGGGAGCGTGGGGAAGACGGTCGGAATGGCGCCGGAGCCGAGGAACGCGATTCACTCGACCAGCAAGAAGTACCAATGGCTGCCGGCGGACTTTGACGGTGCGTCCTTCCTTCGCCTCCGCTCGCAATGGCGCTGAAAACCCCGCCACGCCCAGTCGACGCCGAGGGCAAGACGACCATCTCGTCGTACATCAACAACCTGCACCCCGTCGAGCACGCGGCGTTCTACCCCGTCCTTGCCGCGCTCTTCGACCGCTTCCTCCCCCTGTTCGAGCGCGTCCTCTCAGACCTGCAGGTCCCTCCCCCGCGTCGTATCCCCGTCGACAACGAGGTGGCCACCTCGTGGTACGGCGAGATGCCCGACGACCTGAGCGACGGCGGGTGGGAGGACTGGGACGAGAAGAAGGTCATCAAGCTGCCCGAGCCGAAGGCGTTCGAGCTGCCGAGCGACGAAGAACGCGGGAAGGAGGAGGAGCAGCCGGCGTTCCCGCTCAGGGGGCGCAAGCTCCAGGTCATCGTCAAGCTCGCCAACATCCACCTCTCGCCCGAGAAGCCCGACTATCCGGGCGGCGTCTGGCACGTCGAGGTGCGCTTTCCCTGCTGCCGCATAACTTCATCTGCCGCAGTTTCCGTCCTGACGCCTCTCGACTCGTACGCAGGGCATGCAAAACGAGGAGATCGTCGCGAGCGGGATCTACTATTTTGACCAGGACAACATAGGCGAGTCGCGCCTTGCGTTCCGCGGCACGTTCGACGACGAGGAGCTCCCGTACGAGCAGAGTGACGTCAAGGGCGTCAAGACCGTCTTCGGCATCGACCCGTGCGTCCTTCCCGCTCACCTCCAACAGCGCGCGCTGACAACCCCACCCGCGCACGGCAGCGACGGCCCCTGCATGCAGTACTACAACTCGGTGTCGACGTGCGCGGGCCGCGCGCTCGCCTGGCCCAACATCTACCAGCACCGCGTCTCGCCCTTCTCGCTGCTGGACCGCACCCAGCCCGGGCACCGCAAGATCCTCTGCTTCTTCCTCGTCGACCCGCTCAAGCCCATCGTTAGCACCGCCCGCGTACCGTACCAGCAGCGCGCATGGGCGGAGCGCGAGCTCCCGCGCAACGAGCGCACGGAGAAGTGGCCTGTCGAGCTTTGGGAGCAGGTGCTCGAGGGCGTCGAGGGGCTGATGAGCTTCGACGATGCGAAGAAGGTCCGCGAGGAGCTCATGCACGAGCGCAAGTTCCTGGTCGAGGAGAACACGGAGAAGGTCTTTGAGTGCGTTTTCCCTTCTTGCTCTCCTAGTCCCGCCGCTGTACTGACGCTCCCTCACGACAGGCGGTCGTTCTCGCTTTGCGAGCACTAGTCGCTTTTCGTTATCGCTTGTTCTGTGCCGTCCCTGCAGTACCAGCTGTTCCCGCCGTTCATCGCCCCCAGGAGAGTACGAACGACTGCACTGCATCGAGCTATGTATGACGACGGGAGAACTTGAACGCCTCGCCCGGCTAGATCGCCCGCTCCTCCACGTCGCAGAAGAACTCGCGCTGATGAGAGAACCCTGCGAGGCGAGCGAACGAGTCAGCACAGCAAGCCGAGAGGAAAGGCAAGAGAATCCGCGACCGCACACTGGCTCTCGCAGAACCACGGCTCCTTGTCGTCGAGCTTGCCATCGATGGCGCGCCCAGGAAGCGTGTGCGGCGACGTCGGCGAGCGGGGCGTGAACGAGAGCTTGAAGCGGTACAAGAGCGACGGCGCGAGCTTGGTGAGCTCCATCAGGGCAACGTTCTGCAAGGGTCGAATACGTGAGCTCAGGTCCGCCCTTGATGAGCCGAGGTGGAGTGCGCACCTTGCCTACGCAGACGCGGTTGCCCGCACCGAACGTGATCAAGTTGCGCTCCAGGACGCGCTTCTCCTCATCGCTCGCCTCGAGCCACCGCTCGGGGCGGAAGGTGCCCGCATCGGGCCCGTACGCCTCCGTGCGACGATGGAAGACGTACGGCGACATGCCGATGTGGACGCCTGCACGCGGAGATGCTGATCAGCCGGGCACTTCGGGAGACAAGGTGCGAGGATGCGCACCTCCGGCGAAGTAGCGGCCGGCGATGACCGCACCGTCGCTAGGGACGACGCGCGGGAGGACCCAGGGCACGGCGGGGTGGAGGCGGAGCGTCTCCTTGAGGCAGGCCTGCACGCGAGTACGGCTTGAGAAGGTCAGCGCCGTCCCTCGGGAAGACAGGCTGCGGGCGCACCTGAAGGTAGACAAGCTTCGAGCCCGCGGCGTGCGAGATGGGGAAGCTGATCGTTCCTTCCTCCAGCGCCGCCTCCATCTCGTCCATCACCTTGCGGTAGACGCGGACGATGCAGGCGAGGAGCGCGGAGCGGAAGGTGATGCTTGTCGTGTCGGAGCCGGCGCCTGCAGTGCAGCATAGTCAGCTCGAGTAGATTGAGGAAGGGTAGCGGAAGAGAACGCACCGAGAATCGAGTTCGCCTGCACCTTGACCTGCTCGACGGAGAAGGGCGTCCCGTCGGCGTTCTTAGCTGCGATGAGCTTCGAGAGGATGTCGCGCCGGATGCTGTCGGTGTCGCCCGTCTCACTCGCGAGCTTGAGCTCTTCGAGGCGCCGAGCGACCGCCTGGCTGGCCTTCTGGCCGAGGGCGGCGTTGCCGGACGAGCCGATTCGGCGAGTGAGCCACCAGTGGAGGAAGCGGCGGGCACAGGGTTGCGTGCCTGCGGTGTCAGGCGAGAGAGTCAGTCGAGAAACGATGTGGATGGAGCACGAAGCGCAGCGCACCGGACAGGCAGGACGAGGCAGTGTAAGCGTCAAGCATCGGCAGGTACTCATCCGTGTCGTATCCCGCCTTGGTGAGGCCGAAGGAACGACCAAAGGCGAGCTCGCCAACGACGTCCATCGCGAGGAACTGTAGGAGATTGCCAAGGTCGACACCAGTCGCCTTCCCACCGCTTTTGCTGATCTGCGACTCGAGCTGGGTGCACAGGTCCTCAAAGCAGAGGTCGACAAACTCTTCGAGTTCGACCGACGAGGACGTTCATCGCGAAGGCGGGGCTGACGCCGCGGCGGGCGAGGGCGTGGTCTGCATGTGGGAGGGTAGCGAGGAGCGATGGCCTCGACACTTTCTGAGTGCGGACAGAGTGTCAGTTCGAGTGGGCAACAAGAAGGACATGGAGACGTACGAAAAACTGGTAGAACGGGCTCTTGTCCTTGACGGACCCGCCGTACTTGTAGAGCTCGTTGACGGCCGAGGGGTCGACCACCGAGACCTCGTTGCGTCCGATGCGGACCACCTTGCCGTACCGGTCGTGCAGCGCCGCGAGCTCCCATCCAAAGTCGCGCTTCGCTGCGCGCCACGTCGTCCAACCCCCGAGGCCTAGCTGAGCGCGCAGCGGGCCCCCGGAGTGCCGGCAAGCGGGTGGAGAAGGTACGAGTAGGCGACGTACGACGCGAGCGCGGCAACGAGCGACCCTGCAACCGCGAGCGCGATGTGGACAGGCGAGTCGAGCGTTAGAAGGTCGAGCATGACACCCATGTCGAGGGGCGAGTAGGTGAGGAGAGAGAGAAGCGTCGCCGCGTGTCAATGCGTCGCCGCGTGTCAATGCGTCGCCGTGATCGAAAACTCCGCTGAAAGCTGCCGATCTCCCGGCCGCCCAGCGCTGTTTTGAAGTGGAGGTGCGGCTAAGAGCTCGCCGGTTGGGAGGACTCGAGATGAGGGGACAAGTCGGGAGCCGCGCTTCGCGCGGATGAACGGTACAAGCGGCGCAGTGCCTCGCCCTGGTTGCGGTAGCACATCTCCGCGTCCGTAGACGACACAGGCACACGGTACGATGTCCAGCAAGGCGGAACAGTAGCAGCGACTGAGCGGTCGAAGCGAACCAGAAGCGAACGCGGACGGCGCACGAGCAGCTCTCCCAGGTCCACCACGACTCGACCCAGCTTGCGAGGCGTGCGCTCGCCTCCAGGCTGACCTCTGCGACCAGCGACGCGCGCGAGCCGCACTCGCGCGCCCAACGTCGTGCCTCCCCATCCTCATCAGTCTTCCCCGCTTCAAGATCTCCCCGCTCACTCTACGCACAGCGGATGCTGACTGCGACGGGCCCATGCTTGTGTACGAGGGGCTTTCGTCCTCGAACAGCCTCCCAGCTGAGGTGGTCCGCCAGCCGGGCCGCCGTCAGCTTCGACGCTTCAGAGCTCCCTGCGCAGCTCCTCGTCTTGACACCAGGGGCCGATCAACTCGCGCGCGGCTTGCATGGATGGAGCGCGCTTGCAGGCACGGGTGGAGGCGCACCGCTCTCCGCAACACGTCGATTGCTCGGTTCGGTCCTTCCGCTTCTCCTTGGCAGAGCGCGTTCGCACCTGACGCGGCGCCCACCTTGGCTATCGTCCCCGCTTTCTCTGCTCGACCTTCACACGGGGCTGGAAATCAATGGGCGCCGGGAGATGTACCCGGCTGGCTCTTTCGCCGCAGCGCGGGGTGACTTCCGCCAGACTGCTCTTCCTCCTCTAAGCTGCTCTTCGTCTCTCAGCCGACCCTACGACCATCGCCATGTCGCCGCCGGAATCCATCGACAAGGCTAGCATCGCATACCTCGAAGAGGCGCACCCGAAGCTCGAGACTGGTGCGCGCCTCGCTCCTCCTTCTCTCCTTCGGTTCCGCATGCTGACACTGAAATGACCTGCAGTTCAGGAGGTTTCTGCTGACGGGCATGCCGCGACGGACCGACACGGTAACGTTCTTGTCGAGATCGACCACGCCGCGGAAGCCGCCATTCGGTTCGTCTCGCTGTCCGCTGTTCTTCCGTCGCATACTGATCCGCCCGCGCATCCGCAGCAACAAATGCGACCTCTACCTCATGCCTTGCATCTTTCTCTGCTACTTGTTCTGTTTCATCGACGTGAGTTCACTTTCCTGAGCCGTCCTCCTACGCCAGGCTTGCTCACTCTAGCCGCTACCCAGCGCGCGAACATCGGCAACGCTCGCGTAGCCGGCCTCGAAGCGGACCTGGGCATCAAGCCCACGCAGTACTCGGGCTACGGGTACAACCTCCTCCTCACGTACGTCCCGTCCTCGACCTTTCCGACCGCCCCGCCGCCGCCCTCCTTCGACGCAGGCTCCCCCGCTTACCTTCCGATGCTCACTCGCAGCGCGTTCTACGTCGCGTACATTCTTTTCGAGCCCGCCGGCCCGCTTCTGTGCAAGAAGATCGGGCCCGGCCGCGTCCTCCCCGCGCTCGTCTTGGCCTTTGGCCTCTTCAGCTTCGTGTTCGCCTTCGTCCACACATTCGCAGCCGCTTTCGCCCTTCGCCTCTTCCTCGGTGAGACCCGTCCATCTGCTCTTGCCTCGGTTCCCGATCACTGACCCCCCTCGTGCGTCCGCAGGCGTTTTCGAAGCGTGTGCCGCTTTCCTTCCCTGCCAACGCACTCGATACTAACTCGTAAAGTTGCCCGTGCGCAGGATGTTCTTCCCCGCGTCGCCTACTACCTCTCGCGCTTCTATCGCAAGGCAGAGTTGTACGTGCTGTCCTCTCACGCTCTCGCACCGAGATTCCTTCATTGATCCGACACTTTTGCGATTCGCAGCGGCTTCCGCGTATCGCTCTTCGTCGTGGGCGCGCCCCTCGCAGGCGCCTGCGGCGGTCTGCTCGCGACGGGCTTCCTCTCCTCGTCCGGCTTCGGCATGATCCGCAGCTGGGTGCGCTCGCTCATTTTTCTCGCTTCGAGTGATCGCTAACGTCTGAGTATGCAGCGCATCATTTTCTTCGGAGAAGGCCTGATCACCATGGCGCTTGGCGTGGCTGCCTGGTTCGTCCTCCCGGATGGCCCGTCCAAGGCGCGCTTTCTCACGCCCGAGCAGCGAGGTACGTCGCTCCTCCGCTTCTCAACGGTTCTCTCTGAGGAAGATACCTCGCCAGTGCTTGCCGTCACCCGCATCAAGAGCGAGAATGTTGGTTCCACCGCCCTCCTCGACGAGGTTCATTCGCAGGTCGTGAAGGACGCCATCTTCAACCCTACGACGCTCACGATGGCCTTGTTCTTCTGCCTCGCCAACATCCCCGTCCAGGGCATGGGCTTTTTCCGTGCGTGCACTCCTCGGCTGCTTCTCCAACGCGAAACTGACCACCACCTACCCTCGCAGTGCCGTCTATCCTCCGTTCCATCTACCCCACCGCATCGACCATCACGGTCCAGCTCCGCTCGGTCCCGCCCTACATCGTCGGCGCCTTCAGCATGCTCTTCCTCGGCTACCTCGGCTGGAAGACCAACCGCCGCGCGCTTTACAGTGCGTCTGCTCGCCGTCTCCGCTCCCCGGCACAGCTTGACGTCTCTGATTCTGCAGTGATGATCATCGTCCCGTCTCTCGCAGCGGGCTATGTCATCTTCCTCGCCGCCAACAGCGGCGAGGCGCGCTACGCCGCGACTTTCCTCATCGCGCTGGGATCCTTCTGCACTGGCCCGCTCAGCACGTCGTGGGCTACCATCAACACGACGAGCGACACCGCCCGCGCTATCACGCTGTCGACTGTCATCCTTGCGGGAAACATCGGTGCGTTCCCGCTCTTCCTTCCGCTCCTCTCCCGTGCCCGCTCTACCGGTCCTCCCCCGCGCGGCGGTTATACCTCCTTCTCGCCCACTCTTTCTGACACTCGCTTGCGTTCGCAGGCGGCCTCGTCGCAACCTGGACCTACATCCCCGCCCTGAACAACCCCGTCCCGCGCCTCTCGCAAATCCCGGGCACGGCCTTAACCTGGCAGGCGCGATCGTGACCTGGTTCCTCGCGGCCGGTCTCTGGGTCTACCAGGTTCGCGAGAACAACGCGAAGAAGCGCGGCCGGGACGACTGGCGCCTCGAGGGGCTGACGGACGCGCAGGCGGAGCTTCTCGGGCAGAAGCACCCGGCGTACCGCTACCTTCACTAGTTCCTTTCTCCCCCATCTGTGTGATCTGTCTCCAGCGGTGTCAGGCTTGTATTCCGTAGCGGTTCTGCTCAAAACGATGTCGTCCGTCTCTGCCTTGACCTTCCTAATCCCGTCTGTCGCAAGTCCGTGAAGGGAAGCAGTTATGAACGACAGGAGCGTGAATGTCACAACAGGATACAAGGCGCCTTCCCCCCCGCCCCTCAAACCGCTGCCGCCGGAGCCGGCGCGGGTGTGTCGACCTGCATCCCGTTAGCCGCCACCTCAGGCTGCACCGCCGCCGCTGCAGCCTGTGGAGGTGCGGCCATGATGATGTCCTCCTTCCCGGCAGCGCCGCCGTCGCCACTGCTCGACGCCGACGGGGCGTTCGCGAGGAGCTGCTCGAGCGGGATCTTGGTCGCGATGAACTCCTTGATCTTGGGCATGCTCGCGTGGAGAAGGTGCGACGGGCGGGACTCGTCCTCGGCGGCTGCGCGGGATCACAGTGTCAAAGGGTAAGGAGGAAAAGGAGCAGAGAGTACGCACTCGCGCGGTAAACGTTACCGAACTTCTTCTGGTGCTTGCCGGCGCGGCGAGCGTCCTCCTGCAGCGGGTGCGTCGAGGGAAGCAGGACGAGCGAGTTCTGCGCGAGGCCCATAGTGTCAGGCCCGAGCAAGCGAACGAAAGAAGGAGACGGTGCACACCTGCTTGTACCACGGCCGCACGCCGGACGACGCATCGAGCACAGGCGGCTCCTCATGCCCGAGGACCGAGATGCACGCCCGCACGCGCCCCTTCATCTGGAGGCCTGCGGTCCGCGAGTAGATCAGTAAGGAGATAGCAAGCAACCGAAGGGGAGGAACGCACCGCGGGCCTTGACCATCTCCATCAACGCGTTGCACCCTGCACCACTGCCGAAAAGGATGACATGCTGTGCACTCGCGAGGCTGCGTGCGCTCGAGCGTTAGCGGATGCGGAATGTGGGAGACCGAGGCAGGGAGGCGCACCTGACGATGTTGTCCCAGATGTACACCGCGAGCTCCTGCTCCTCACCTTGTTGCGATTCGGGTTCGGCTGCACGTCCGTGCGTCAGCAAGCATCGATGCGGGAAGAAAACGGATTCAGCGCACCCTGCCCTTGACCGTCGGGATGTGCGCGAGGAGGTTGACATCAACGACGCCGAACCCGTAGTCGACAAGCGCCCAGTCGAGCACCTCGCGGCTCGTGTCGAGCTGTGCTCGTACTCGTCAGCGACGCGCAGAATGCGGCAGGGAGCAGGGAGATGCACCAGCTGCGTCCGCTCGAGGTCCGTGTCGAGCGTCGCGGCGGTGTACGCCGCCTTCATTGAGCCGAGGTCGTGCATGAAGACAAGGAGGACATCCGAGTCGTACACGTTCTCGCTGCACTTGCGAGTTCAGCGAATACGTGCGGAGGAAGCGAGAGGTGGCAACGCACGAGAGGAGCAGCTGGTCGTGATACGCCTCCTCGAGGGTTGGCGAGCTGAACTCGACGTTGAAGAGCTCGTACTCGTGGAAGAGGTCGTAGAGGCGGTGCGCTTTCAGGATGTCTGCTCGCGACGGCCGGATCAGCTCTGTGCGAAAGACGGAGCCGGGAAGGAATCGACGCACCGGCCAGCGACTCGATCTTGCCCGCCTTGCTCAGCTCTGCACATTTCGCCTTGTCAGCGGTCTCCCCTGTGCGGAGGGAACGCCTTGAAACGCACCCTCGTACCCCTCAACCGCCTCGCCCATGCACTTCCAGTGGTTCGCCTGCGTGCGCTGCACGTCATGCACCGTGTTGGTCGCCGCCAGCGTCGCGCTCCCCAGCGACGGCATGACGGGGAGCTCGTCGCCGACGAGCACCTTGACGCACGCGTGCGCCGACTCGGCGATCGCGTTCACGTTGTACCCGCCCTGCGTGCGGCCACTCAGCGAGAGGGGGCGAGGGGGGCGGAGAGGGTGCGCACCTCGAGCGCGACGAGCACCTTCCCGCCCGCGAGCGATGACAGCATGTGCGTCATGTGCGCGTACCCATCCGGCGAGACGAGCATCTTGCCGAGCTCGTCGCCCTTGGCCGCGTCGAAGCCCGCCGAAACTGTCGGCGCGGGGATGAGCGGGCACGAGGAGGGGAAGGCGCGGCAGGCGCACCGATGACGAGGTCTGGCGCGAACTCGTACGCGATGGGCATCACGATGCGCTGGAACGCGTAGAGGTAGTCGGCGTCGCCCATACCCTCGTTCAGGAACGGGATGTTGACAGAGCTGTGCATTCAGGGTGGTCAGCTTTGCGAGCCCGACGAACGAGCAGTGGCGAGCGCACAAGCCGCGACCGGAACCCGAGCCGACCGACTCGAGCGCGCCGTAGTCACCGCCGGGGTAGAAGCCGTTGCCGTGGCGGTGGAGCGAGACGTAGAGGATGTCGCTGTCGTCTTCGAACGCGCGCTGCGTGCCGTTGCCTGCCCTCCCTCGTTAGCTTAGCCTCCTGTGGAGGGGAGGAAAGCGACACACCGTGGTGGACGTCCCAGTCGAGGATGAGAATGCGGTTCATCTTGATGTCGCGGCCGTTGACGTCCTTCTGCGTGCCCGAGCCGTACACCGTTCGGAGCCACTTCGCCGCGACGGCGACGTTGTTGAAAAAGCAAAAGCCCATCGCCTCCTCCGGCTCGGCGTGGTGGCCCGGCGGGCTGTACGGTACGAGCATGGATCAGCAGCCGCACGTGACATGATGTGCCGCAGAGGATGCGCAACGCACCGCACGATCGCGAACCCATTCCGGATCTGACCCTCCGCGATCGCGCGCGCCATCTCGATCACGCCGCCGCACGACAGGCGGGCGCAGAAGGCCGAGTCGGGGTTGACGTAGAGCGAGAGGCGCTCGAAGAACTCCTTGCACGTCTCGAGGTATTCGATCGTCTGGACTGTGAGTAGGAGGTTGGGAAGGTCAGCTTGGCCATGCGATGAGCGTCGGTAGGAAGGAAAGTGCGCACAGCCCGTCGCGCGGACGCGGTCCCAGTGCCCCTCCGAGTGTACGAGCATGACCTCCTCGCGCAGCACCTCGCGGACCGGGACGCGAACCATCTTGGCGACCAGGCCGTTGTCTGCAAGCAGCGCGCGGCAAGTCAGCATCTACACGGCGTTGGCTTGAGAGTGCCCGAGAACGCACTCAGTAGCTTGTTGTAAATGCCCGTGATACGCGCGGGCTGCTCGGGGTGCGGGTCGTTCTCGTTGACGGTCCGGGGCAGCGGGGCGTGCAGCGTCATCCGCGCCGAGAAGCAGAAGCCTGTGTGCGCGAGTATTGTCAGCAGGCCTGCGCGGAGGGCACTCGCACGTGAGGAGCTGAGGACGCACCGGACGGCACTCTCCCGAGGCCCATCCTCTTGAGCTGCTCCACCGTCATGCTCTGCACCTCGTCCTCATGCACGACGCCCGGCGTGCGGACCAGATCGCCCATCCCGTTCGTCTGGCTCGCCTTGACCTCCGCATCCGTGATGAACCTCCGCTTGGGCGGCTCGCGGCTGAGGCCCGCGCCGAGCTCGACCGCAGGCGCCTCGTACGCCGCCGGGCGGGTGTACGGCTGCGCGTTCGGGAGGACGGCCGCGCGCGCGGGGATGCTTGCGAACCCAGTGAGGGGGAGGGCGGCGGGGTCCTGCTCGGGGAACGGGTGCAGGACCGACTGTCCTGGCTGCTGCGGGGCGGACGACGCGCTGATCGCCGGCTGGGGCTGCACGGGCGGGACTTCGGGGGCGGCGGCAGCCACAGGAGCGGGTGCGGCCGTCGACGGCGCGGCGGAGGAGGGCGGTGCGGGCTCCGAGGCCTGCGTCGGCTGGGTCGGCTGCGAGGCCTCCGCGGGAATCGCCTGCGTGAAGATGGGCTGCGAGAGGCCGTCCATGACCCGCAACGACGCGTCTAGCGCGAGGAGAAGCGGCGGGAGATGAGGGGAGAAGCGAGAGAGGCGCGACAAGGGGAGCGAGGTGGGAACACCGCACTGTGTGCTGCGGGGTGTCTACAGCTGTCTATTAGCCTGTATGCAGGTGGGCTGAGCTACTCGCGCACGCCCACGCGAGGTTGCCGGCGAGACGAAACACGCGGGCACCTCGTCGTCCTCGCACTTCCCCTGTTGCCCGATATGTATGCACCGGGCTGAAATTGCTCCTACCCGGGGTTGCATGGTGTAGTTGGTCATCACGTCAGTTTAACATCTAGTTCACTGAAGGTCCTCAGTTCAAACCTGGGTGCGATCATCTTTTTGCAGGCCTGGCTTCCGGCGCCTTTCGCCCCTTTGCGCCCGCTGTCAGGCTGCCCGTCGTGTTCTCCGTCCCGAGCGCTCCCGCGCAAGCCAGAAGACGCCAAGACCCAATGATAGTGCAGCCCGGTAACCCAAAATCCCGTAAGATGTACCCCCCTCGACGCACTCTACAGGCCCTTGTTGAACTCGACCTCCTCGTACGGGACGTCCTTGAAGCGCTCCTCGAGCTTCTTGGGGTCGATGCTCGCGCGGCTGGGGAACGCGGCGATCGCAGGCGGGAGGAAGACGAGGAGCGACGCGCCGATGAGGCCGAGGTTGAGCACCGTGCTGAGTCGGGCGCCGTTCGGGCCCTTGAACGCGCCGCGCCGCTCGAGGATGGTGATCAGGATGGGAGGGAGGATGAGGGTCGGGCTGCGGGGGTGCGGGGGTCAGCGCTGCTGGCGAGGAGGGGCAGGAGAGAGAGACGCACATGTTGGTGAGGACGCGGCTCGCAGCCGTCTGCCCAACGGCGTACGCGCCTGCGATCGAGCTCTTGCCGAGCTCCTCGTGGCTCTGGCGGCCCGTGACGGGGTCGCTCGGCGCGTACACCGAGATGCCGTCGCGCATCTCCTTCCACCGCATCAGGCCGATGTTGACGCACCCGGCGCTCGCGACCGCCGCGAAGGGGACGAGCTTGCCGAGGAGGGCGCGCGCGGACGGCGAGACGCGCAGCCGCGGGACGAGCTGCGAGAGGCCGACGGCGATGGAGCACGACGCAAGCGTGGCGGCGGCGTAGGCGGCTGTGACAGCGGTCGTCAGTGAGTGCGAGGCTGGTGATCTGGAGGGAGCGGAACGCACAGGCAATCTCGCTCGTCGACATGCTAATGCTCTTGTTCGCGTTCGAGTAGTTGACGCAGACTGCACGTATCAGGCTGATCAGCGACGACTCACGAGAAGGACATAATCTGACGCACCGTTGAGCGACTGGTTAGCCCACTGCCAGAAGATGACGCTCTTGAGCGAGGGGTTGGGCATGAGCATGCCGGCGACGATGACCAGGTTGGTGGGGACGAAGGCGGAGAGGCGGAACGGCAGGGGGACGGCCTCGCCGGTGTCTGCGCGGTGAGGTGGGAGGAATTAACATGCATTCGGCAGATGATGCGCCGAAAGAGGAAGAGGACGCACCAGGGTGGATGGACGAGTCGACAACTGTGCGACGGGGACGGTCGTGACGAAGATCAGCATGATGACACGTTGCAATGAAACGTTGATACGCACGCTGCTTCGCCTTCCACACGCCCGCCTCCTCCTCGTGGCCCCATGCCTTCCTCCCCTCGCCGGTGCCCTCCTGGTACTCCTTCAGCAGACGCTGGGCGTTCTGGAGGTCGTACGACGACGCGAGGAGCGTCAGGGGCGAGGTGATCGACGCAAAGTGGCGAAGACGGCCGACTGCGCGGTGCGAAGACGGTCAGCCGGCGGAAGCGATGAGGTGGGGAAAGGACGCACAGTAAGTCTTGGTGTCGTAACGGGGCTGGGCTGCGAGCGCTCGTCGTCGTTAGATTGGTATGCAGGGCTAGAGAGTGCTTCTGCGCCCAGGAACGCCGGTTTGCCGACTGGAGAGGACCCCCCTCGTAGTCAACGGACTCGCCCTCCATCACCTCGCACGCCCGCGTCGCCCAGCTCGTGCCAGCCCTGCATCCAAGCTCCTCGCTCTTTTTGCCGTGCCCGATCACGTTCCGACGGTGTGTAGGAGGCGGTGGACGCACAGATGTCGACAGGCGGGGAAGCAGGCTGGTTCTGGCCCTGTGCGGCGGCGGGCTGTGCGGTTGCGAGCGAGGTGGACATGTTGCGTCTATGTGCGTGGTTCTAGGGTCTCCACGGCGTCTAGGAAGCGGAGCGCGCGGCTGTGTCGGGGCCAACCTCGCCCGGGTCCTGCTCTCGCTCTTCCGCGCTCACTCCGCTCGTCCCGAGGATGTTCTGCTCGCGCGCGCTGCTCTTTCACCACTCACCCGTCACACCCTCCATCGCCAGCAAGGCCCGCAAGTTCAAACCTCCGATCTCGACCCCCGCCTCTCACGCCCGCGCACCGCCCGTCCACCCGCAACCGACCGCCTGGGTGCCGCCCACGGGTGAGGCAGGCGTCGCACAGGGCACACTCGACGTGGGTGCGGCGCCTCGACCAACTGCAGGCGCGAAGGCGCCGAGGGCGATCCCGAAGGCGACGCCGTTCAGCGCGCCTCGAGGCAGTGTAGCGCGGAGGGGCGAGTACAGGGAGCCGCCGGCAGTACAGGCGGCGCGGAAGAAGAGCGTTGCCGAGCGGAACGTGTGGGAGTCGTACCTCGGTGCGTTGTCTGCCTCTTCAGTTCCGCATGCTCGCCGCTCTCGCTCGTCAAGCGCCCCTGGCCACCGAGCAGGCTCTCGCGATTGTCGGTGTAGAAAGGGCTCGTCACTGACCGCTCTACGCCTGCACCCGCAGTCCTCAACTGGCGGACCCGACTGTATCTCTGGCTTGGGCTCGGCGCGTTCGCCCTCGTCGGGCTCTACGGCGGCGACTACATCTTCCCCGAGACGGACGAGGAGAAGGCTGCGCGCGGCGAGATCGACCCTCCACACTCGCTGGCGACGGCGCCGGTTGGGGAGAGCGCGCCGCGCGAGATGGGCGGCGCGGGAGCAACGGCGGGCAAGAGCGTGTAGGAGCTGCAGCGGGATGTACATACGCAGTGCAGCTATTCGCGGTCCACAAGAGCCCCACTAGCGGGCTCGCAGTGAGGAGCGACCCTCTGAGCTCTTGCTGCGCTTGAATAAGGCCTTCTCTCTATTCCGAGATCGTTCGGCCGCAACGCGATTTGCGACCACCGCCTCTACCGCCTCTACTACTCCTTCCCCCTCAGCTTCCTGATCCCTTTGGCCGCGACCGCCCACCCTCCAAGCGGCGCGATGCCCAGCCTCCACACCCACACCCTCGCAACCTCCTGCACCCTCCTCGCGGCCCTCTCCGCCTCCTGTCCAGGCGGGAGCGCGCCCTCCTCGCCGCCCCACCCGCTCCCAACGCTGCCCAGGCTCCCCGCGCGCTCCCTCGCCGGGCGCCACCTCCCGCGCTGCTCGAGCCTCGCGCGCGTCACGCGCCGCACGGCCGCCGCAACGAGGAGGATGGGCGGGATCGCGAGGTTCAGCGGAGACGGGAGCGGTGGCGTGCTGAACGCGCTCGGGAGGCTCTCGAGCCTCCTCCCGCCGCCGCCGGTCCCTCCGCCGCTGTAGCGCGCGCGCGGCGGCACGAACGAGAAGTACCGGTTGACGGCGAGGCGCTCGCGCCGCGCGCGGAACGCCACCTCGCGGCCGTAGCGGTCCCAGCCGTCGAGGTCGTCGAGCTCGTGTCGCGCTCGGCCGCTCGCCGAGAGCCCCGTGCTTGGCGGCGGGAGGGGCGAGACGGAGGGCCGCCCCCCGGAGAAGTAGGCGAGGACGGCGCCGAGGATGAGGGTGAAGGCGAGGGTCGTACGCGCTTCGATCGGCGAGGAGCGCTTACTTGCTGCCGTTGCGCTTGCGGTGAGCGGGGAGGGGGAGGGAAGGAGGTCGAGCGGCGCGTGTAGCGCTGCGAGCGCGACACCCGGGTAGTCGATGTCGCCGCTCAGGCTCCACAGCGTGAGGAGGCCGAAGACGGCAAAGTAGGTCGAGAACTGCACGAGCCCGCCGAGGTGCGCCTCAAGGCTGCGCAAGGCGCGGTGCGACTCGGGGACCTTTTTCGGCGGGGGCCGGTAGCCGACGTCGCGGCGTTTGCGGCCGTCTCGGATTTTGGTCCACTGCTGGTGCGTCGGTGTGCCGAACGAGGGGAGGTTCTGCGGGAGGACGCGCGACGCGGCGAGGAAGGGGACGCTCCAGGCGAGGAGGGAGAGCGATGTCGCGAGGAGGAAGGACGGCTTGTGGTGTGGTGTCGCGAGGTAGAAGGCGAGAAATCGGATGACGAGCGAGACAAAGACGAGGGCGTGGTGCAGGAGCGGGAGGAGTGTCGACGGCGAGAGCGGGAGCGATGACTGCGGGCCGCGGTTGAGCTGCGCGAAATAGCTCGGTCAGCTAATCTCGAATGGCACGATAGAACGCGAACGCACCCATGCCCGCCCGACCTCGCCCGCCCAGCCAAACGTCCCCGCGACCCACAGCCACCACACGAGCGCGGTCACCAGGCTCCACGTCTTGACCGGCCTGGCGCCTTCGCGCTCCGGGATGCCCACCGCGTCCGGCGCGAGCGGGTTGAACGCGTCGAAGTGCGAGTACGACGAGAACATGAGGATGTAGACCGTGATGGCGGCGTGGAGTGTCGAGAGGATGTAGGTCTGGGTGTGGAGGATCCTGCGCGCGCGCGACGTCTTCGTCAGCACTGCGCTGCAGAGAGGAGCAGCTCGGTAACGCACCGCGGAATGGAGAACCGGTCGAGCCCGATGAACGACTCTTTCCAGGTGAGGCTCGTTGTCCCCCTTCGCGGCGCGGGCAGGAGGCCGTTGCGCCAGACGTACTCGGTCGAGGCGAGGACGACAGGGTGCGAGACGAGATTCTCGGCCTCGACGAGGGGCGCGGACGACAGCGTGAGGAGGAGGTCGAGCGCTGCTCGTAACGAAGGTCAGCCTTAGAAAGGAGGGGGCGGAAGGATGCGCAAACGCACAGCACGTTGCGCGGTCCATCGAGTCGTAGTTGAGGGGAAAGTCGTGAAACAGGAGCGTGACGAGCGCGTCCTCGTCATCGTCGTCGTCCTCCTCGGTCGCGGGCGCGTCCCGCGCGTCCCCGGAGAGGAGGTACGAGTCGAGCAATCCCTCGACGACCTTGTACAGGCGCTCGCCGAGCTCCCTCCGCGCCTTGAACATGCGCAGCTCGCCGTCAACGCCCGGGTCCGTCTCCTGCACGGCGCCGCGGTACTCGGCCTGGAGGGAGACAAGGAGCGAGAGGAGGCCCGCGAGGAAGAGTGCCGATGGCGAGGGGAGGACGGTCGGGTCAATCGCGTGCGCGGAGAGAGGGGATGGCCGTGCAGGGAGTGTCGACGCCGAGGAGGACGTGGAAGACGCAGAGGGCGACTGCAACGGGGGCGGGCGGCGCGCCGCTACGGCCGCGTACGACGTCGGCGCGGGGCGGTTCGTCGCGAGGATGGACCCCACGGCGGGGTTCCCCGTCGGGGTGTCTGCGCCCGACGCGTTGCTCGCGCCTGCGCCCGCGCCTCCCGTCGACGTCGGCGCTGGTGCCGCCCCACCTACTGCCGGCGCACGCGTCAAGTCCGGCAGCCAGCGGTCGAGCGCGGCCCTGTGCCGCGGGAGGAGAAGCACGGTGCGGAGGAACGCAATCTCGGCGTCTGCCTCGTCCTGGGGCATGTCGGGCGGGAGCGCAGGCAGCCCGGGAGGGACGGTGTACCCGCGCGTGCGGAGCTCGGCGAGGAGCGCGAGGACCATGCCCTGAACTGCGATATCGTCCTCGGTGAGGATCAGCCCCGCATGGCTGTTCTGCACCGCGGTCGACGGCGACTGGCGCGGAGGCCCTCCCGAGGCGGGGGAGGGGGATGCCGGCGCTGACGGCGGTGTGGGCGCCGCGGCGCTCGTCGGGAGCAGCGGCGTGCGCTCAGAGAGAGCCATCGCGCGTGGTAGCAGGCTCTAGCTCGAGAGCGAGCGAGCGGGTGAGGAGCAAAGTGACGAGCACTACCCCGAGCCTTGGTGCAGAACAGCGAGTTGACTTTGCAAGATGTGCAGTACGAGGCCTGTAGACGCACTAGTGACGGTACTACAACGGCGACCCTGCTTCCGAAGCGCCAAAGCAGTACTTTGCGAGGCGGCGACAATCACGCTCCGCTCGCTCGGGAAGGTCAAGCGTCAAGCGGCGTCGTTCCAGCGCGCACACCCTCTCGCAGCCTTCACTCCTCGACCTTGGCCTTCTTCGCGTCCGCGCCGTCCGCCTCGGCGCTGTCCTCGGCCTTGCGCTTCGCGCCCTCGCCCGCCGCAGCCTCCTCCTCCTTCTGCGCCTCGACCTTGAAGCTGTTCTCCTCCTCTCCACCCTTCGCGCCCTCCGCCTTCGGGTGCACCTCCTCGCTGACGACGACCTTTGCCGGCGCCGGCGCCTTCTTCTTGCGCTTGACGAGCGACGTCAGGTTGTTGACGCTCCCGCTCGCGGCGGCCTGCGCCATGACGCCCTGCGACTGGCGCAGGAGCGCCTCGAGCGCCGAGTCCGCCGCGGAGGGCGCAGGCGCCTCGGGGACGGTGCGGAGGTCTTCGATCTGCGCACGGGCGGGCGAGGTCAGCGTGCATCCGGCGCGAGGAGGGCAGGGGGAGGAAGCAGGCGCACCTTCATGTCGACGTCGCCCATCAGGCTCTTGATGTCGTCGATCTCGCGCCTCGCCTTGTCTTCGCGCTCCTTCTCCGGCACACGCTCGAGCTCTGCCAGGCGGAGGAGCAGCACGCCCTTGGCCTTCTCCGCGTGCGCGACCGCGCGCGCTGTCGCCTCGGGGACAAAGTCGAGCGCGAGCGCGATGAGCATGTGCAGCTCGGAGAGGGCGCGGTCGTGCGGCGCGAGGACGGGCGTCAGCGCGCTCAGCGCCGCGGAGTACTCGTCGACGGCGGCGTCGAATTGCTCTACGGGCGCGCGGCGGGCGAGTCAGCTCGCGCGCAGAGGTAGAGGGAGAACGGAGGGGGAGCGCACCCGACTCGGTCGCGACATCGCCGAGGAGGCGGTGCACGTCCGCGAGCTTCTCCTTCTTCGCCCTGCGCTCCGCCACCAGCGCGTCCTTCCCCGCCTCCTCTCTCGCACGCGCAAGCGCGCTCTCCGCCGCGTCGACCTCGCGTTGGAGGATCGTCCGCGCGACCTCGAGCGCCTGGAACGCGCTCTCGAGGTCGTCCTCGCGGTCTGCGCCCGGCGCGGCGCTCTCGTCGCCCTCGTGCTCGTCCCCACCTTCGCCCTCCTCCTCGTCGTCGTCGCCGCCCTCGCCGCCGTCGTCGTCCTCGCCATCGCCGCCAAAGTGGAACTTGGGGTTCGAGGGGCCCGCAGCCGCACTCGAGGTCGAGGCGGCGGGGCCAGCAGCGGCGGAAGACGGGCCCGCGGCGGGAGCGTCTGCGCGCGGCGTTCTGGGTCAGCTTCTTGTTCGTCACGAGGAAGTAGCGGGGGGGAGACGCACCAGGCGGAGCGTCCTGCGGAGCAGCGCCGCCGAGGACTGCGCTCTGGGCGATGGCGCTGCCGAGGAGGGCCTTGCCGTAGAGGACGAGGCTCTCGACATTCTCGGGCGCAAGCTCGCCGTGCTTCTCGGTCCTGCGCGCGCGCAGGTGCGGGTGGTCAGCTCTCGTGCGCAGGCGCGTGAAAGCGGACTGATGAGGGGGACGCACGACGCCTCGACGGCCTGGGCGAGGTGGTCGCACGCGTCTGCCCACTTCTTGAGGGCGAGGGCGCGGATGCCGTGCGCGAGGTGGTCCTGCTCGGCGGCGGCGGGGGTGGGCGCGGACGCGTCCGAGGCGGGAGGAGGGGCGGCGGCGGGAGAGGGAGCGGTGGAGCTGCGCGGGTGTGGGAGGTGAGCGGGGCGCGTCTGCGGGTGGGCTGGAGATGCACGCACTCGCTCATGGCGGACAGATGAAGTGGGGGAGGAGAGCGAGGGTCGCAGGTGCGCGTCGAGGAGATCAACATCGCCCCGCGTCTGAATCCCTCTCGCCGCGCCGGAGCGACTCTGCGTGGCTTGAGGGCACTCACTGCACCTCCACAAAGCCCAGAAAGCACGCGCCCGCTCCAGCCGACGCGCTTCACTCCACCGCCCCGGCTGCCCTCGTGGTGGGATCCGCAGCTCCACCTTCGTCTCTCGCCCTCACTCGCCCGCTAGTCAGCGGGGATGACCCGCCTCGTGGTAAAGGCCTCTCTCTCGGGCTCGACCTTCCCGCGCAGGACCACCTTCCCCAACGCCTTCACCGTGCGTCCCCGCCCCCCACTTCGCCGGCCCTTCGCAGCGCACCTCCGCTGACCCTCCCTCGCCCTGCCCTGCAGCTCGACCGCGATGACCTCGCCTTCAAGGTGCGCACAGGCTGTCTCCGTGCTGTCGCGTTGAGCTGACCCATCCACGCCTCCCGCAGCTCGCCCGGTCCTTCTCCCTCCAGCCCAACTCGTTCCGCCTCGCCTGTACGCGCACCCCATGCCTCTGCGCTGCTACACAGGCTGACACAAGCACACGCGCAGACCGCGATGACGATAACGACCTGATCGAGCTCGCCTCGACTGCGGACCTCCGCGAAGCGCTCGACTACTTCGCGACCGACGCCTCCTCCTCCGCGTCGAGCTCGTCCGGCTGGTTCGGCGCCGCCTCCAAGCCCGAACCTGCCGCGTGCATCACGCTCAAGCTCGAGCTCCTCGTCGAGTACGACGGGCCCGCCCTCTCGGACGCGGGCAGCTCGATCTACTCGCTCGGCGGCGCACGCAGCCGCAGCGGGAGCAGCAGCGCGGGCAGCGACGACAGTCGCGGCTGGCGTGCTGGGGCGGGAGGAACGAGGCGCGCGCGCTCACCCGCCACGAGCGACACGAGCAGCGATCGCTGGATCCTGCAGCGCGCGTTCGATGGCAGTCGCGCAGGCGGCGACGCGCGCACCGCGCTCGGCACCTCCGACAGCGGAGACAGCGCAGAGGACGACGATTGGGACCGCCGCACCGTCTCGTCCGCGTCGCAGCCGTTCCGCAATGACGAGCGCGCCGCGCACCCCCTCCCCGACGCGCAGCGCATCCCCCCGCTGCCCGACCCCGTACACGACGCGCTCTACCCGAACTTTGCGCGCGGGCACTTCACGCCTGCAAACGCGCACCCGTACCCGCCCGCTGCACCGTATGCATACCCGCCTCCTCCCCCGCCACCTCCACCGCACGCGTTCCACCCGCACCCGCCGCACCCGCACCCGCCGCACCCGCCCCCGCCGCACCTGCACGGCTACCCGCCGCTCTTCCCCCCCTTCGGCTCCTTCCCGCCCTTCCCACCCTCGCCTCCCCCTCCAGCCTTCTTCGCGCGCTTCCCGCCCTCCTCTTCCGCGGGCAGCGCCCTCCCGCCCCTCTCCTACGGCGGCTCCGGCTCGGGCTCCTCTCTCTCCTGGGCCGCAGGCGCAGGTGCGAGCCCGACGCCCTCGCAGCGCGAGCGGGCGAGGGACCTCTTCGCTGCGAGTAGCAGCGAGGGGAGCGCGCGCGCGGGGGTGGAGGACGACGATGAGCGCAAGTCGGCGTATACGGTCGTGACG
Organism: Rhodotorula kratochvilovae; assembly: GCA_019926025.1. NCBI lineage: Eukaryota > Fungi > Basidiomycota > Microbotryomycetes > Sporidiobolales > Sporidiobolaceae > Rhodotorula > Rhodotorula kratochvilovae. The sequence continues at coordinate 57,608 of JAHSUG010000035.1, read as the reverse complement.
AGCTCGGATCCGGATGGGGGCGAAGGCGGGGAGCGCGCGGGTTGCCGCGCGACGAGATGAGGGGGACTGGAGGTGCGATGGAGGGCGCGACGGACGGTGCGAAGGAGGGCGCGGAGGAGGTGGGAGGTACGTGTGCGTCAGCTGCGGGGAGGAGATCGACGGCGCGAGGTATACCTGCGCGGTGTGCGAGGCGTACGACCTCTGCCAAAAGGCACGCCCTTCCTTCTTTCGATCTTCCTCGTTGCTGGGCTGACTCCCCGCGCGCGTACAGTGCGAGCGCCTCCTTCTACGCATTCCTCCAGCTCTTCCTCCGCATCCTCGCACGACGCCTCGCACATCCTCCTCAAGATCCCCTCCGCCTCGTCTGCCTCGTCCGTCTCCTCCGCGCGCAGGCCGCCGCGCTCCTCCCCACCGCCACCCCCGCTGCCAGCGACGACATCGCCGACTACTGGCATTGGTGGGCGAGCTGGTACAGCGCGCTGCCGCACGCGCACCCGCGCCCACCGCCACCGGGCAGCTCGTGGTACGTGCCCGCGGCGCCCTCGCCCCGCGGTGCGTCGCCCGCGCGCGTCTCGCTCGCGCCAGCACCTCCCGCCTCTGCGCCTGCCTCCGCGCCTCCCCCGCGCAGCGCACTATACACGCACCCCTCGCACGCCCTCTACGCCTACCCGAACCACGGCGTCGCGTGCCAGCACTGCAACCGGACAATCGCGGGTCCGGATGGGGGCGGGACGCGCGCAGCCCCTGGCGGCGGGGAGGTCGGCGTGCGGTGGCTGTGCGCGAATTGCCCGACTGTGCCTTCGTACGATCTCGTGCGCTCTCACCCTCTCCTTCTTCCTGCCATCGGCGCTGACGACCTTGCGCGCAACGCAGTGCCCCGACTGCGAGCCCCTCTCCGCGCAGATCCACAACCCGTCACATGCGTTCCTCCGCCTGACGCACCAGCTCCGCCGCCCACTGCCCTCGGTCCGCGCGCTCCTCCCCGTGTTGTACCTCCCCTCTGCGCCGGCGCACGCGCCAGAGCGCGAGCGCGACCTGATGGACCTGCGGAGCGACGCCGGGCGTGCAAGCACCGACAGCGGGGACGGCTCAGCCGGGAGCGGGGGCAGTGCGCGCACGCGGACGTGCGGGAACGGGAGCGGGAGGACGTACGAGCGCGCGGTGGGCGGGGAGGGCGTGATTGTGCATGAGAGGGTGATGTGCGATGCGTGCTCGAGGCAGATTGAGGGGACATGGATGCGGTGCTGTGCGTTCTTTCCTCTCCTCTCCTCTCCTCTCCTCTCCTCTCCTCTCTCCTCTCCTCTCCTCTCTCTCTTCCTCCCTCCATTTTCTTCTCCCCTTCTCTACCCCGTCACCTCACTCGCATCCTTTCTTTCTCCACTCCCCCTGCACACCTCCCCCATGATCACACCGCTGACCGGCTCCTCCCGCAGCGCACTGCCCCACCTCTTTCGACCTCTGCGCGCCCTGCCTCCTCTCCGGCGCATCCGCACAGCAGGCGCACAACCCCGCACACGTGTTTGTCGCGCTCAAGGCGCACGTCAACGTCAACATGCTGAGCCGGATCACGAGGCTCGAGACGCGAAGGCCGAGGGGGCTGCTCGAGGTGGATCTGTATGCGTAGGGTTGTGAATGACACCGGGTGCCCCCCTTTCTGCTGCTTCTCAGCGCAGGGTGAGCTGACTGCAGTGGCGAGATGTGCCTTGTGAGACTCGAGGCGTGGGCACAGAAAGCGCACTTGGCCTTCTCAAGTTGCGTCGAGCATCCTTCTCCTTGCTGAGCATTACGCTCCTGGTTGTATCGAGCGCTGCTGCACTCTCTCCATTCTGCGGGCTTGCCCATGGTGCAGGCGCAGAGGACGCGTGACCTGCCATACGCTGTCCACTTCCTGCAGTGGGTGAAGACGACAATTACAGGGGCCACAACGGTGAAGCCGTAGTTGCGGGAGTTTGCACTCGGAGTCATGGGTGGAGGAATGCCAGTGAGGAAATGAGGGAGGAGGACCGCCGCGGGATGTAATGCGTGGAAGAGGAGAGGGAGCTCGTGGTGTGAGTGCTTGTGCAAGTGTTGGTGCTCTCCCCCACTCTCGCACGTTTGGTTAGTCGCCTAGCTGCCTGCTTCCTCGCCTTCTTGGACCTGCCCTAATTACCCAAGGGCCCACCCCTGGAGGATGGACCCTGCCTCGTCATTGTACACGTTCTGCAACTTCCACGTTCGCTTAACTGTTTCAACCTTAAGCCTGCATGAGGAAGGGGATGACAGTACGTAGACAGTGCGACCCCTTCTCTTCAGCAAGATGGCCTTGAGACCGGCAGACGCCACCGACCTGCCGAGCATGCGGAGGACTTTGAGCCCGACTGTGATGCGCTCCTGGCTCTCCTGCGCACTTGCCGTCACCATCTCAGGCAGTCCGCCCGTACCAGCCACTGCGCTGGAGAAGCCGGGGAGGAGCACTGCAGGCGCGACACTCAGTCGCAACAAATTGGCAAGGCTGTGCAAGAGGCACTGCAAGACGATGATCTGGGTCCGGAGGGAGACGAGTGTCTGGTAAAGTGTTGTGATGGCGAGTGGGGCAATGTGCGGCAGCGTCGGGAGGGTGCACACTGCGTCAAAGGTGGGCGACGGCGATGCCGCTGAGAGGAGCACGTTCAGCGCGCTCTTGAATGTTGGCAGGGTGCATGTTTTGGCTGACGAGGGGGTGCTGCGCCCTTGCAGACTCACAAGGCGCAGCCACGCCTCATGCCAGGTGGGGGCGGACTTGGTGTTCCTCAGCGTCTTCCTGGACGGTAGCGGGAGGTTTCGACAGCGCGGGTTACGAGTGCGGCAGGAGGCGCTGGCGGTCGCTCGTCCCACAGTCAACGCTGGAGACAATGAGTTGGCAGAGGAAGGCGGTGAGGCGGTGCTGCGGGCGAGTGCCCCACTGTGTTGGCACAGCGCTCGCAGTGGGGAACAAGAGGACGAACCGAATGTGCGTCTCCTGCGCAACCCGGCTCTGCCACACGCGCTCGAGGTCCTTCGACGGAAGGTTGAGGTCGTGCGGGACGGAGCAGACGGGCGGGACCATGTCGAGGAAGGTCTGGATGAGGAGCGGGTGATGGCGGAGGGAGTAGTCACGCTCGGCCTGGCTGTCGGAGAAGCAGCTCACGAGCTGATACAGGAGGAGTGTCTGCGCAGCGGGGACGCGCTCGTCCGCGTGCAGGACGACGTCCGTAAACGCATCAGCGGCAAAATCGCGCTTGATGTGCGTCATGTCGTTAAGAACTGCTTGGACGATTGGAAGAAGCCGGCACCGACGACGGAGAGTGTGAAGGCGAGAGGAGGGGCAATCAAGATCATGATGAGGGTGGGGCGATGCTGCAGGCCGAGGGGATTCTATGAGCGAAAGAAGAAGAGTGAAGTGGCGAGCTGGACGCACGAGGATAGGCAGGATGGGCAGGAGCAACGAGTAAGTCTGTGCGGCATATCGCGAGAGTTTTGGGAGCGGCGGAATCTCCCACGCTGCGCTCACAAAACATGGTCAGTGAGTTACCCTGTAGGGACGGGACCGCAGAACGCACGAAAGAGGTAGGCGGTGCAGAAGCGCTGTGACGGCATGAAGAAGCGGCTACCATGCCCGTGCTCAGGTGCCCACAAGCTGCGCAGTCCGAGGCGTTAGCACTGGGCGAGGTGAAGAAGGGAGCGAGCGCACTGATCCAGCCCGGGGTACATAGTCGGTTCGCGCCTCGTCGCCGCGCCCGTAACAACCTCGAGCATGCGCTCAAACTCGCTCTTCTCGCCCACGGTGACGGGCCCCTCATCGTCGACTCCGTCCCTGTCTCCCGATCAGCGCCTCGATGACGAAGTTTCGCGGTCGCAGCGTCGAGAGCGTGAGGATTTCAGCAGCCTGCACGGGCGGGATCCCATCGAGACGTGTGAGCGTGCCCTCCTGCGGCTACGGTGCGGCTGCAGGTGGGGGTGCAAATTGCGGGAAGAGAGATTGCGGGAAGAGAGACAGGCCGGCGGTGACGACCTCCTGCGAGACCGGCCCGCTCGAAACGAGAAAGTGTACGAGCCGCTCGTGACTCTTGTTGGCGAGGGGGACGTGCCCATGCGGCGGCGAGGAGGTCGCTGCACTCCGAGCGCGCTTGGCAGGGAGAGCTCAGCGGGCGGGTCGCAGAGAGTCGAGATGTAAGGGACGTAGGAGGTGGAGGGAGCGCAGGAGGTGCAGTCGGAGAGGGCGCAGAGGGAGATGCGTAATTGGAGGCGAGACAGAGGGTGCGGCGTATGTGCGTGCACTGTCAAAGAGGAGTGGAGGGGGCATTGGGAGGGTGTACGAGGGGGTTGGTGCAGCCACGGCGCCCGTCATCGTGGGCAGGTTGGGCGTCTTGTGCGTCGGCGTTCGCAGGGGCACGTCAAGCAGCACCACCACCGCATCCTGCTTTTCCGGCTGCAGCTCCTGGTTGTCCCGCTGCGCTGCCTCTGCCTGACCCTGAAGCGGATGCTCCTGTTCACACTCCTCCCGATCCTCCTCAACCGGCTGCTTTGTCAGTGGCCTTCCCCTCCTGTGTGGTGGCAGCTCATTCTCCGGCGTTCCATGGACGGGGCACATCCACCTGCGGCAGCAGCTCTGGGCTGTCCCCCGCACCTGTCCATCTGGCAGAGAGTTGACTTGCGGGACACCAGGGTGGTGCAGCTCGATATGGCACGTGATGAGGTCAGGGCACTGGAAGGTTGCGTCGCACGAGGGGCAGGTGAGCTGCAGCATGGAGGTGGTGTCTGTTTTCGAGCAAGAGCGAAGTTCGCCTTGTGAGGATGAGACAAAACCAGACGGGGCGCACATTCTGCAAAGAAGTGCCCCAATACGTACTCTGGCTGCAAGTAGACTTTGCTGCAATGTAGGTGTGGAAGAGCGTGTCGGCTATGTGAAACTCGCCTCAAGAGGGGGAGGTGGGGGCAGAAGGTGAGGAGCACTGCCGATAGTGTTGCGCACTGCGCAGCTCAAGCACTAGTGCACCAGAGCGTATCGAAGCCCTCCCGCCACTCGTGAACCCCACCCATCCCCTCTAGGAAGCACCAGCGTACCTTGGGACACGCATGCTCTCGCCTGCAGGCCTTGCGCTTGGATGAGGCGGCAGCATCCTTCCCAGCGGTGCAGAGCGAGAGTGGGAGAAGCGAGAGGGTGCTTCCGTTGTGAGCGAGTGGTGAAAAGCAGCGAGGGGTGGGGGTGCGCTCCAGATGCGGGTGGCTGGTCAGGCTGGGCAGCCGTGCAGTGCGCTGTAGAGCCGGAAGTGGGGTGCGAGCAAGGACAGGGTGGGAGTGGAGGAAAGGCATGCAGATCCCACAGCAATGCAGTGGTGGCACAAGTCTACACGGGCAAATGCAGCAATGTGAGGACAAAGAAGGGAAGAACACGAGGAAAGGGGTATCAGAGCACATTGCCGGGCACGAGAAACAACAACAGCGGTGAGGGAGAGGGAGAGAGAGAGAGAGAGAGAGAGAGAGAGAGAGAGTGTGTGTGTGAGAGTGATCCTAGTTTCAAATTGAAATTGGTAACTACACCTATATCAACCAGCAGAAGCGGACCCATCCCACAGGTAAGGTGTGGGATACGTGCAGAGAGAAAGAGGGAGAAAAGCAATGAAGAACTGGCTAAGTCAGGGCAAGAACAGTGAAGGAAGCGAGGATGGGCTAACCTGCAACCAGAAGCAGTGTATAGGGCCAAGTGGAGGGTACGGGTTGGCGCAGACGGGTGCAGTGGGGCAAGGTGAAGAAGAATGAGAGAAAAGGGGGTCGGAACTGGTGAGATATGGGTGAAAAGTAATGGAGGGAGGAGGGATGGCAATGGGGAGGGGGGCTGCGCCAGTGACAGCACGGTAGTGCGGTTGTGGGCTCAGAAGGTATGGGTGAGTGTGTAAAGGGTGAAAGAATGAGGAAAGGGGTGGGGAACTTGTTGGAAGCGGTGGCGGAGGAGGGAGTCGAGGGAGTCTGTTCTCTTCCCTCGTTGTTCACACCATACCTGTTGATAGGAATGAGTCTTGTCCTGAGATGCCGTCACCGGGTCTTCCGCCCTCGCGGGTCTCCCTCCTTGCCTTCTTTCTCCAGCGTCTTCTCATCGTCCTCCGTCCTTCAGGTTCGTAGTACCCTTAGCGTGCACTCCACCGTCTTCTCATCGTCCTCTGTCCTTCAGACTTCGAGCCAGACTTGGGCAAGGCGCGCGTCCACCGCAACAGAACTGGGTGGAAATGCGGACAAGGGGGAGAGCGCAGGGACGGGTGCCGCATTGCCAACAAGGCATGGAGAGGAAGCAGACGAGCCACATTGGGATGGTGCAAAAGCGTGTGGGAATAGGTGTGTGGATTGAGCAGGGCATAGAAGCGGAAATTGGGGAGGGAGAGGGGAAAGGGAGGGTGGGCGGCGGGTCACTTAGCGCAACACGGTGCACCTGTATCTCCCCAGCCTCGCCAGCACCCACACCACATCACCTAGTCCCCTTCTGGCCCCTCCCGCCTTCCTCCGGCTGTGTGCTGTCGTGGTAGTGCGGGAAGCGCCCACGTCAGTGATGAACTGGAGGACCGCAAACCTGAGTGCTGCATCCCTGAGGAGCATTGTGAGGGCAGGAAGCTCACTCTGCAGGAGTTACGAAAGGAGGCAGCTGCGGGTGCCGGCGTAGAGTGCGCAGTTGACAAGGCAGTGAGAGAGAGAGAGGTCCTTGTTTCAAGTCGGAATCGGGAACTAAAGCCCATGTCGACTAGCAGAAAGGGGACCCGCTGCCACGGGTAGGGGTGTTGGGTGTGTGTAGAAAGAAAGAGGGAGAAAAACGGCAAAGAAATGGCTAAGTTGGAGCGTAAACGGTGAAGAGGGTGAGGAGGGGGTGACTGCGGCCACAGACAGCGTGCAGGGTCAAGTTAGGAGTGCTATCAGGCGTGGGTAGGTGCGGTGGGGTGGGGGGAAGAAGAAAGAAAGGAGAAGGAGGAGAAACGGGCACGAAATGGGTGAGAAGGGATGAGGAGGGGAGAGACGGCGGTGGCGAGGGGGGCTGCGCCGACGACAGCGTAGTAGTGCGGCTGTGGGCTCAGAAGGTGTACGTGAGTGTGTAGGGGGCGAAAGAGCGAGAAAAGGAGGGGAAACGGGTGAGAAAGGGAAAGAGAGGGTGAGGGGTTGGCGCCGCATCGCGACAAGGCGGGTGGAGAGGGCGGGTGTGCCGCGTAGGGGGTGGTGCGTAAGACATGTAGGAATGGGTGTGCGGGAAGAGAGGGGAAAGCTGCGAGATTGGGGAGGGAGAGGGAAAAGGACGTTGGGCAGCGGGTCAGCCAGCGCGGCCGGCGCACCTGGATCTCCCTGCCTCGCCAGCGCCGCGCACATCGTCTAGTCCCCTTCTGCCCCCTCCCGCCTCCCGGCCTCGCGGTGTCGTGGTAGCGCCGGGCGCGACGTGTCGATGATGAAGTCGAACGGCGCTTGAGCGCCGCGACGCGAGGAGGTCGTGAGTGGCGGAGCGCGGTGCGGCAGTCAGGAGAGCATGCGCATGCGGGCGCGCGCGGAGCGGGCAGTTGAGGAGGTAGCTCGCGGGTCTCTCCTCGCCGCTCCCGCACCCTCGCCGCCGCGCCATAGCGCCCGCGCGAGGTAGCTGTTGAGGGAGCGCAGTCGAGCCGCAGCCGCAAGCAGCATGGCCTGGCGGCGCGTGAGCCCGTGTGGTAGCGGCGGTCGAGGGGAGGGGGCAAGGCGGTGTGTCGCCGCCGACCTTGCCGCGCCCACTCCTGCTCCCACCTCGCGCGCTCCTCGGCCTTGTGCTGCTGCCACAGCACCGAGATCGCCTTGGGCAGCTCCTCGCCGCCCTCGACGAGCCCGTCGGCGGTGAGGATGCCGCGCTGCTCGAGGCGGGGCGGGGACTTGGGCGGGGCGCGCACCGCGACCTCGGCGCTCGTCTCCCCTTGTCCTTGCCCCTCCCACTCGCTCTCGTCCCCGCTGGACGAGCTGCTGGAGTCGCTGCGGCCGTCCCACGGCCGCATCACCACCTTGCGCCGACGCGCGGGCGGGCGGGGGCGCGCTGACGTGGCCCCCGCCTCCTCTCCTCCTCCCCCTCCCGCCGCCCCCCTCTTCGCCTCCTCATCGGCGCGCGTTGCGCGACGTCGCAGGTGCCTGGGCACCCAGCGCAGGCGCAATTTGAGCAGCGGGTGCGTCCTCTCGAGTTCGAGGAGGAGCGCGCGACCGCCAAGCGCGGTACTGCTGTCCCGAGGTGGGTGCGGCGAGATGGGTTGGAGCAGCACCGCCTGATTGTCGCGGCGATGAGGACGGTGTGGCCGCGCGGCGGAGGACTCAGCGAGGGTCGCGAGGCCAGGCGAAGCCCTCGAGTTCAGCGACGTAGACGGTCTGGAGGACGCCGAGCTGACGCCGTAGCGCCGCCCACAGCATCTTGTCGCCTTCGTCCTCACCATCCAGCACCACGCGCGACACGACGCCGGCGCCGGCGCGGCCGCTGAGGAGGGAGCCGTCCGAGTAGATGAGGAGCGACTCGGACGGGAGGGCAGCGATCTCGACCAGGTGCGTTTCAAGCGCCTTCTCCTTCGTCTCGTCGATGCGGACGTCGAGCGAGGGGTCCGGCGCCCAGGGCGCGACGGGGTCCGGGAGGAGGGTCTCGGCGTTGAGGTCGGGTGCAAGGAGCGGGAACGCGCTGAGGGCGCGGTGGAGCGGCCCGGCGTGGACGGCCGCGAGTGAGGCACGGGCGAGGCGTACGCGCTGGTGGAGCGGGTGCGGCGGCGGGGCGGCGAGGGCGCGGAGCGCGAGGCGGAAAAGCGACTTGCGCAGGAGCAGGCGGACGGGCTGAAGGCCCGCCTCCACGGCGAGCGCTTCGCCCGCGGCGGTGCGCGACCCGCCGCATACGCAGGCGCATGCCTCCTTCCACACGCGTACAAGCGGGCTGACCCGGTCCGTGCCGCTCGCAGGGTCGAACCACGCGGCGCTCGCCCAGACGAGCCGCGGCAGCACGCACGCGACGACGAGCTACCGCGCCCACCGCGGCGCAAGGCCGGCGCGACGGCGAGCGAGGAGGCCGACACCGCGGAGGGCGGCGGTGGCGCGGTTGGCGGTGCGCGCGATGTGCGAGTGGAAGGTGAGTTTCGCGTCGATTTCGGTCCCGAGCATCGTGAGCGACGGCGCGTAGGTGATTGGCATGCCGCAGAGGACGACGCGTGGTGGGTCGGCCGGGCGGCGCCGATTCGGAGGGAGGAAGAGGACCGCGTCCGTCTTGCTCGGCTCGAAGGCGGAGTCGAGCGAGTCGGACCACGCCTCCATGCCCGGGACGAGCGAGTTCATCGCGCTGACCGCGTCCTCGACGCTTTTGCCCCACGACAGGATGTTGACGTCGTCGATCCAACCGAACGCCGTCGACGTCGGCGTCTCGCACGCCCGCAGGAGCGGGGCGTTGTAGAGGAGGAAGAGGACGGGGGAGAGGGGTGAGCCCTGCGGCAGCCCGCTCTCCCACACAATCTCTCAAGGCAGTGCTTGCACATGTCCAGTTCTCCGCATCACATGCCCATTGGCGCATTGGCGTGTCTGTTTGCCTCCACTACCCGCGCACCCCGTCGCCCTCTCTCAGTGCCGCATCGCCCATGCTATTGGACATGCTTCTTGTCACGCCCTTGAGTACTCGCGGGGCGAGCGGGATGAGCTTTGCCAGCGCATCCCCCGTCTCGCCGCTCACCACGCTCGTGCGCTCATTGCCGGCGAGTGCCAGCGCAAGCAGCTGGGCGGGTACGGCGATGAGCGCACGAGATGGACCTTGCCGCCCCCCTCTCACCCTGCCGCCGTCGTTGCAGCGTCTGTGCGCCGTCGCCGTCGCTGTCGTCGCGCCGAGGACGGCGCTGCACGCGCGTCGGATCGCTGCGGCCATGGAGGAAGGTCAGCAATCGCCCGACGAACTCGACCTCCTGTCGCTGCCCGCGGCCCGTCACACCGCGCCTGCATAAGAAATGCGGACGCTTGCCATATTATCCTACAACGTTCATTGATCCGCCGACCATGTTTGGCCAGCCCTCCTCTCCAACGGCGCCCTCCGCAACGCCAACCTCCTCCTCCTCCAAGAACCTCCCCGCATATGCTACCGCCGGTCTCGCCGGGCTACTCCGTGTTCTCGCCCACCCTCGACAAGCGAGAGGAAGGCGGGACGCACCCAATTCGCTCCATTCTCCTCGTCTCCTCCCGTCTCCCGCCCGCCTCGGTCGCGCAAGTCGCGACGACGTCGGGCGACCTCGTCGGCGTCGATCTGCGGGCGAGTACGGGTTCTCGGCGTGTACAACCCGAGCAAGGGTTCGAGCGTACACCCGCACAACGCCACCCTCGAGCGCGACCTCCCTCCCGTGCTCGCCGCCGCGCCGCCCGACTCGCTCGTGGTCGTCGCAGGCGACTTCAACCTGTCGCACCCGTCGTGGGATGATCAGTGTGCGTGTCCCCAACGGAGCAGGAGGAGGAAGCAGCACTCACCTCCACCGCCGCGGGACTTGACCATCTTCTCCCCTCCTCGACGCCGACCTGGTTCCCGGCCGGGCGGCAGGGCGGCCGCCCCAAACCGCTCGACCTCATCCTCGGCTGCCTGCGGGCGGGCGAGAAAGTCGTCAGCTGCGGCGTGGACGAGCGCCTTGAGTCCGGCAGTGACCATCGACCCGTCCGACTCGTGCTCGACCTTGCGCCGCCCGCCCGCCGCGACCCGCCGCGCCCTGCTTTCCGCCGCGCCGATCCCGATGCGCTACGCGCAGCGTACGCGCGCGCCGCGACCGCACGCCCGGCTCCATCCGCCCTCGACTTGCCCCTCCTCGTCGACGAGGAAGCGGAGAGACTCACCGAGACCCTCCTGGCCTCCATCGCTGACGCCGTCCCCTCAGCAAACCCCGGCGGCACAACCACCGCCCGCTCCCGTTCTGGTCCGCCGAGCGCCGCCGCGAGCGCCGAGCCCGTCGCGCCGCCAACCGCGCGCACCGCGTTCGCGCCGCAGCCGCCCGCCGCGGCGACCGCGTGGACGAGGCGCACGAAGCGCGGCGCGCGGCGAAGGCGGCGCGGAATCGCCTCAAAGCGATGATGAGGCGGGAGTCGAGGAAGTGGGATGAGGAGAAGGTGGGGGCGGTGACGGAGAAGACGCTGTCGACGGTGGTCAAGCGCAAGCTCGGGTCAGCTTCCCCTTCCACAACGCCCCCGCTGCGGAAGGGAGACGGGACGTACGTAACGAGAAGATGGCGCTCTTGCGGCCCCTCCTCCTCCCCATTGTCCAGCCCGCCCTCTCCCGCGCCGCCGCGCCGCACGCACCCGCCACGCCCGCCGAGCCCGCTGGGCCCGCCGCCGAGGAGCGCGCGCGACCCGGCTCGAGGTCGAAAATAAATCGAAATCGGGGTCGAAAATGGCGAAATCGGCGATTCCTGCGGAGGAGACGAGGCAGCAAGTCAGTCCTCCTCCTCGTGTTATCACACCCGTGGTGGGCTGCGCGTCGAGTAAAGGAAAAGCGCGCCACGCACATGAACATCACGCCCCAGCGCCCGCAGACTCGCTCGCACGCCGCCCACACCCGCAGCTCGCGCCGTCGCCGTGCTCCGCCGCCGCGCCTACGCGCACGGCGCCGAGGGCGCCGTCGCCGTCGTCGAGGTCGTCGTCGAACGGGGAGGTTAAGGAGAAGAGGTCGAGGGCGAGGGCGAGGTCGAGGTCGAGGTCATCGAAGGCGACAAGTCGCGAGGTTTCTGCGGAGGAGCAAGGGCAACAAGTCAGTCCCCGTCCTCGTGTATTCACACACCGGAGAGGATGCGCACCGAGTAAAAGGAACGACCGCCACGCACGTGAGCATCCCTCGCCGCACGCAGACCCGCTCAAGGTCCCCCCCTCGCTCGCCGCGCCCGCACCCGCGCCGCCCATCGCTCCGCCATCGCCGCTGCCGTGGCCCGAGCTGCGCGCGGACGAGGTGTGGTCAGCGATCACGTTCGCCCGCCCCTTCGCTGCGCCCGGCCCCGACGGCATTCCCAACCACGTCCTCCGGGTCCTCCTCCCCGTCCTCCTGCCGCGCCTCACGGCGCTCTACGCCGCGTCGCTCGCGCTCGGCCATCTGCCGCGCAGCTGGCGCGACGCAACCTGCGTTGTGCTGAAGAAGCCGAAGAAGGGCGATTACCGGGACCCGAAGGCGTGCCGGCTGATCGCGTTCGAGCGCACCTTGGTGAAGGGCCTCGAGCACATCGTCGCACGGCGTCTTAGCCATCTCGGAAAGCACGGCGCCCTGCCCGAGGGGCACTTTGGCGGGCGCCGCGGGCGGTCCTCGGAGGAGGCGGTGGTCTGCGTCGTCGACGAGATCAGGCGTCAATGGCGGCGCGGGAATGCGGTCGTCGGGCTCGCCCTCGACGTCGCGAAGGCATTCCCGAGCGTGAGAACCGCGCGACTCACCTCGAACCTCGCCGCTCTCGGCCTCCCCGCGCCCGCCCTCCGGTGGGTCGAGTCGTTCTTGACCAACCGGTCCTGCCGCCTGCGCCTTGAGGGGATCGTCAGCGAGGAGATCACGTGGGAGAGTGGGCTGCCGCAGGGCTCACCGCTCTCCCCCATCCTCTTCCTGCTGTACAACTCCGCCCTCCTCCGCGCGTGCGAGACGTCGGCGTCGATGGCGTACGGCTGGATCGACGATGTCAACATCCTGTCGTGGGGCAAGAGCGTCGAGGACGCGGTCAGCGCGATGAACTCGCTCATCCCAAGCATGGAGGCGTGGTCCGACTCGTACGACTCCGCCTTCGAACCGAGCAAGACGGACGCAGTCCTCTACCTCCCGCCGAACCGGCGCCGCCCGGACAACCCGCCCCGCGTCCTCCTCCGCGGCGTGCCGGTCGCCTACGCGCCGTCCCTCACGATGCTCGGGACCGAGATAGACGAGAAGCTCACCTTCGGCCCGCACATCGCCGCGCACCCGAACGCGCCGCCGCGCTCCGCGGCGTCGGCCTTCGCACGCCGGCGCGCTGGCGTTCGCGCGCTGGGCGCGCAATTCGTCGCCGCGCCTGCTGCCGAGGCTCGCCTGGACGAGCGCCGCGTGGTTCGACCTGCGAGCGGCACAGACGGGTCAGCGCTGCCTGCGTGCGTGTGGAAGGAGGCATGCACGTGCGTATGCGGCGGAATGCGCACCGCCGCGGGCGAAGCGCTCGCCGTAGAGGCGGGCCTTCAGCCTGTCCGCCTCCTCCTGCGCAAGTCGCTCTTCCGCCTCGCGCTCCGCGCCCTCGCCGCCCCAACGTCCCACTCGCTCCACCACCGCGTACGCCTCGCGCGCGCCTCACCCGCGGCTGTCCACGCCGGGCCGCTCCACCGCGCCCTCATCGCGTACCCGCTCCTCGCGCCGACCCTCCCCGTCGAGACCCTCCTCCCCGACCCCACCGCGCCCTGGGCCACCGAGCCCGTACTCGATGTCCGCATCGACGAGACAAAGGAGAAGGCGCTGGAAACGCACCTGGCCGAGATGTCCGCCCTGCCGCCCGAGTCGCTGCTCGTCTACTCGGATGGCTCGCTCCTTGACGGCCGCGTCGGCGCCGGTGTCGTCTCGCGCGTGGTGCTGGAGGGTGAGGAAGAAGGCGAGGACATCCTGTGGGCGGCGCTGCGGCGTCAGCTCGGCGTCCTCCAAACCGTCTACGTCGCAGAGCTGGAGGGGCTCCGCCTCGCCCTCGCGACCCTCGCTGAGTCCCCTCCGCCCGCGCAGCCCACCACCGTCCTCATCGCCATCGACAACCAGGCGGTGCTGCTCCAGCCCGCCTCGCCCGCGCCCACCTCAGGGCAGCAGCACCGCCTCGCGGTCCGAGCGCTCCTCGTCAAGATGGAGAGGACGCACCCGTTGCTGCACCTGCGCCTACGGTGGGTGCCCGGGCACCGCGACGTCGCGGGTAACGAGCGCGTCGACGAAGAGGCGAAGGTGGCGGCGGCGGGAGGAGGAGGAGGAGGAGGGGCGGGGGCCACGTCAGCGCGCCCCCGCCCGCCCGTGCGGCGGCGCCGGGTGGTGATGCGGCTGTGGGACGGCCATAGCAGCTCGAGCAGCTCGTCCAGCGGGGACGAGAGCGGGAGGGGCGAGGACAAGGGGAGACGAGCGCCGAGGTCGCGGCGCGCCTCGCCAAGTCCCGCCGCCTCGAGGAGCGGCATCCTCACCGGCGGGGCGTGCGAGGGCGGCGAGGAGCTGCCCAAGGCGATCTCGGTGCTGTGGCAGCAGCACAAGGCCGAGGAGCGCGCGAGGTGGGAGCAGGAGTGGGCCGCGGCAAAGGTCGGCCGCGGCTTGCACCGCCTCGCCCCCTCCCCCTCGACCGCCCACCGCTACCGTACGGGCCTCACACGCCGCCAGGCCTTGCTGCTTGCGCGTCTGCGACTCGACTGCGCTCCTCTCAACAGCTACCTCGCGCGGACGCGCCAGCGCAGCGACGGAGCGTGCGAGTGCGGCGAGGAGGAGACCCGCGAGCACTACCTCATCAACTGCCCACTCCACGCGTCTCTCGACTACCGCACCGCGCCCTCCCGCCGCTCACGACGCTCCTGGGCGACGCGGCGCTCAAGTTCGCCATCCTTGACTTCCTCGGCGACACGTCGCGCTTCCCGCGCTACCACGACAGCGTGCGGCCGGAGGAAGGCAGGAGGAGGCAGAAGGGGGACTAGGCAATGTGGTGCGGGTGACGGGAGGCAGGGGAGATCCAGGTGTGCTGTGGTGCGCTGACTGCAGAGCGCACTCTCCTCAAGCGCAATGAGAGAAGAGGCGGTCTGCTCGATCGTAAATCAGAGAGATGGGACTCGCCGAAGTCACAGTGACTCGAGTGTAGATTCCTGAGCGGAAGGAAGGGGGGGAGGGGGATCGCTCAGGACAAGAGGGGATTGCTACGGAGGCCGGTCCTTCACTTGATCAACCAACATCCGGGTTCGCCTCTTGAGCGGCGACGGAGGTAGGTGGTCTGCGGGCGAAGGGAAAGAAGGCAGCGAATGTTCGAGAAAGCGGAAGAGCGAGGCAGGGGACTCAGCTAAAGGACTTGACAAGCGAGGAGGCGATGGAAGCGGATGCGGGCCTAGTACTAACTGACCCGCCGCCCAACCTCCTCTGCCCCTCTCCCTCCCCCAATTTCGCTTCTTTTCCCCCCTCGCCTCGCATACCCATTCCCACACCCCTTACACACCACCCCTATGCAACGCACCTGCCCCTCTCCGCATCTTGTCGGCGATGCAGCGCCAACCCCTCACCTTCTCTCCTTTTCCCCTTTCTCACCCATTTCCTTCCCTTTTTGCCTCTCATACACCCACACACACCTTCCAAGCCCACAGCCGCACTGCTACGCTGTCAGCGGTGCAGCTCCCCTTCCCATCGTGCGGTGCAGCTCCCCTCCCCATCGTCACCCCTCTTCCCCTCGCTCCTTTTCGCCCATTTCTCGCTCGTTCTCCCTCCTTTTTCTTTCTTTCTTCTTTCCCCCACTCCACCGCACCCGTCCACACCTGGTGGACCCCCTTTTTTGACCCTACGCGCCGCCTTAGGCCGCAGGTAGCCCCTCCTCGCCCTCTTCACCGTCTACGCTCCAACTTAGCCAGTTCTTCACCGTTTTTCTCCCTCTTTCTCTCTACACATACCCCTCACCCTACCCGTGGCAGCGGGTCCCCTTCTGCTAGTCGATATGGGCTCTAGTTCCCAATTCCGACTCGAAACAAGGACCTCTCTCTCTTTCTCTCTGAGCAGAGCGCGGGGGTGGAGGAGGAGATCTGCGCCTTGTCGCCCTTGTCCTTGCTCCACCCCACACTCTCCCACAAGACTCACCCAGGGCAACTCAAACCCCACCTAGCTGCAGTCAGCTCACCTGTCTGAAAGCGGTCGTCTGACTCCCGCGCGGATCCACCCCGCAGCCGGCTCCCCCCCCCCCCCCCTCCCCGCGGCCCCCGCCAGCCCACCTCCCGCTGAGCGCACGCCAGGAGGGCAGACTCACGCACAATGAACCCGCTCTACACCCTCGTAGTGCGGCAGTTGGTGTCCCTCTCCGCCGACCTGAAGCAGCTCGATGTGCTCTCCTCACCCTCCCCCTCCGGCACATCATCCGCGTCCGCCTGTGCACTCAATGGGCAGATCAACGCTTCCCCCGTCGCCCTCGACGGCAACATCCATTGACGCACCATGGCTCATGGAGATTCAGCCGACGAAGAAAGGGTAGCAGCCGCAGGGCGCGCGCCGATGAGTACCCACTCAAAGAGTACGACTGGGTCAAGCTGCGTGTGAGAGAGGTGGTGTGTACCTCCCTCTTTCTGCTGCTGTGCTCCACCCATCGACTCGCCCACCCACAGAAAACCGCCGCGCCTCCGAGCTGTGTTCGCGCCCTCCTCCTCTGCGACCAACCCCTACCCCGTCTCGTCCTCCGCCTCCGCCTCGTCCTCCTCCTCACACGCTTACGGCGCCTCCACTTCATGCCCCTTTGCGCGGCACCACCCCTTTTCGCCCAACGTGTCGATCCCGATGGTGGCACCCAATTCGCCGTAGGCGGGCTCGCCGGACGCGGGCTCGCTGTACGCGGGGAGGGGATACGCCTTGTCAGTACAGAACAACGCGCGGATGAACCATGTGCTCAGGGAGCACAACTTTGTGCAGCAGGCGGGGTGACTCTTGATGCCTACCTGGCGCAGGGGCAGGCCGTCCTGGGCAACTTGGCGAGCCAGCGGGACGTGATGAAGGGTGCTTTTTCCCCTCTCTCTGTTCCAGTGTAGATGACTGACTACAAAGGCGCCCACAGGGGCGCAGCGCTGCCTCCTCAGCGCGGCGAACACGCTCGGCTTGAGCCGGTCGACGATCACGTTCATCGAGCGACCGGACCAAGGTGGACTACTACATCCTCCTCGCCGGCGGGGCGGTCACGCTCATGTGTTTCTGGTTGATCCTGCGGTACTTTGGGTGAGCCTGGCGGCAGAGGTGTTCGGCCGCGGGAAGGAGGAGGGAGCGAGTGGGGTGTAGATATGCGCGGATCAGGGTGTGGGGGCTTGTGGCCCATGAGAAGGAGGTACTGCACTGCTGTCCTCGCCGCCCAGTCCTTCTTCGGGAGAGAGTGTGCGCGTCGAAGTAGCGCTGCACCGCCCCCTCCTCCGTGCTCTCTCCCTTCTCCTGTTCACGTCCATCGCTCGCTGCACGTGGTCTGACGCTCCGCCACCTCCTTCGACGCACACACTTCCCGTGTGCCATTACCGTCTGCCCGTCAGTCCGGCCCACCCGCGCGCTGGCTTCATCAGCCCCCACACTCGCGCCATCGCCCGCGCTCCCCTCGATACCACGCAGGCCCC
Organism: Rhodotorula kratochvilovae; assembly: GCA_019926025.1. NCBI lineage: Eukaryota > Fungi > Basidiomycota > Microbotryomycetes > Sporidiobolales > Sporidiobolaceae > Rhodotorula > Rhodotorula kratochvilovae. The sequence goes on along the minus strand of JAHSUG010000035.1, from coordinate 40,355 downwards.
GCTGCTTCCTGCACTCGACCATACACGCTGTTGACTGAGCATGGCGGTCCCCGCACCCGGCATAGACAAGGTGCGTCCCTCTCCCCCGTCCTCCCTGACAGGCCGCCAAGGCTGACCCCTCCTCACGCGCAGGCTCCTCTCCACGCGCTTCTGAGGCTCCTCCCATCTGCCTCTTTCAGTGCTGCTCCCGCTGCCTCCCCGCCCACCGCGCGTCTCGCTGTCGTCCTCAAACCGCGCGCAAGCGCCGGCAAAGCCAAGACCCTCTGGGCGACAGCTGCAGCGCCTCTCAAGGAACAAAGCCTAAGTGTGAAGGAGAGCGCGGTTGAGCGCACGGTGACGGAGGGCGACAGTGCACGGCTTGGGCGCGCGCTGCGGGGGCCGTTCGCCGCAGCCGCTTCTTACGCGCGGGTGGACGGCACCAAGGAGGGAGAGGCCGGGGAGGCAGGGACGGAGATGCTTGTCATCGTGGGCGGGGATGGGACGGTGCATGAGGTGTTGAACGGGCTACTGCTCGATGGCACGCAGGGCGAGGAGCTGTGGGTGGGCGCGGGACGGGTCAAGGTGATCCTCATGTGCGACACGATCTCCGCTCTCGTCTGCGTGCGCTCTAGACATGCACGCTCGTAGACCCGCCGGGACGGCCAACACGCTGTGCCACCATCTGTTCCCGCCCGAGGCGGCCTCCTTACCAGCCACCTCCCCGCCGCGCCGTTCTACTCGCTCCTCTCCTTCCTGCGCTCTCTCGCTCGCTCCGCGTCCAAATCTTCCACCTCTTCAGCCGCACCCACTCCATCCCTCCTCCCCCTCCCCCTCGCGCTCAACACCCTCCCTTCCACCCCTCCCACGCTCACCACCGTTGTCTCCTCCTCTGCACTGCACGCCACGCTCCTCCACGACGCCAAAGTGCTCCGCGCAACCCACCCCAGTCTCGAGCGGTTCAAGCTTGCCGCGCAGGCAAACATCACGTGCTGGTGGGCCAGCCAGCTTCTCCTGCGGGGCAACGTGCGGCGGTACGACCCCTCGGCGCGGGCGTGGTCGAGACTCAGCCCCGCAGAAGTGCAGGAGCAGGGCTCGTGGGCGTATCTCATCTGCGCGCTTGCGAGCCGCTTCGAGCCCGCATTCGTCGTCGTGCCGTTCCGCTTGCCTTCGTCCCCGCTCGCCCCCTCACAGGACGAGGGCGGACATGGAAGCATCGACGTCGTTGCCATCAGGCCGTTGCAGCACGCACCTAGTGCCGCGCTGGAGCGCTAGGGGCGCGAGAAGGACACCAGGGAGGGGTTCGTCGGTAAGGTGTGGGGTGTCATAGGGTGTGGGGCGTCACGGGCGGGATGTTCGACGGGGGCAAGCACGTTGACGAGGTGTACCAGACCGAGGAGGCAGACGGGGAGGAGGGCAGGGCGGTGTGCGAGGTCTGGCGTGCGGAGGAGGACGAGTGGGTGCCGATGCAACTCTGGGCGCCCGCCCCTGCTTCCCTCATATTCTCGCCCTCCCTCACTCTGTGACCCCGTCTGCGCAGGACACAGACCCCAACAACCTCAAGTCGCGCCTCTTCTGCCTCGACGGCGCAGTGCACGACCTCCGCTCCTTAGGCATGACGTCGCGCGTGCGTGCACTTGGCGGTGAATCTCACAGTGTGCGTGTGTGGGTGCAGATGTGCATTTAGCTGGCAGTGCCGCAGAAGTCACGTTTGTTCTACAGACTCCGTGGGAGGCCAGCACGGCTGACGTGGCAGTTTGCCAAGGACGCGGTCCACGACGCAAACGCCTGACATTGTTCAAAGTTGCTTTCTCCTTTCTCCTTCTCCTCTATCCCAGATAAAGCTCGGCAGAATCTCACAAGACATGCTTGCCCGCACTCCCCGCCGCATACCCTTCACGCCGCCCACGGTGCACTCTCCCCTACTTCCCACTTCCCCCGGCCACTGACCCTTTCCCACAGCGTCGGCAGCTCCACCAGTCTATTTGGCACGGCTCTGTTGGCGGTTCGTGCATGAGCCCGATCCAGGATGGGAGGCACACTGTTCGGTGTCAAGGGGAAGGTGACTGAGAGGGAGATACAAGCAAGGAGAGCCCGGCATCACCAAGCTGCAGAGAGGGAGAGCCAAGTGTGCAAGGCCAAGGGAGCTCCTGTTCTCTGACTTGCTTGACACCGCCCGGCTCGCCAGCTTACTCCCAACCTGAGAGCCCGCTGAACTTTCACCACCTCACAGGACAACTCGAGTTGCTTGAAGGCACCTGTCTTTGGTGGGCCAGCAGTGATTGGGGCAGGCAAGCGCAAGTTGTGGTGGACAGGTGGCTGACCAGGGTGGTGTGTGTCGCTATGTGATGCAGAGAGACGTGGGTGACCTCGTGCAGGCCTGTTGCAACCCCATCAGTGCCAACATCCGAAAATGGTAGAGTACACACGATTGGTTGGTAATGGTAGAGTGTTTGCTTCGATGGACGACAGGCTGGCATAAGTACGGATTCAAACTGGGGTAGGCAAAAATGGAGTACAGCATGTGTTCCCAGCAAGGAGGAATGCTGCACAATGGCGGCAAAAGCAGTGTCCGTGCCGTGATTCGAACACGGGTTTCCGCAGGATCGGAGCGTGCTGGCGGTGAAGCCAGCAGGAAGAGCCACAATGCGGTGCCCTTCCGTGGCCTGCACATCCAATCACAACCTGTTCGTGCAGGAAGTGCCAGTTAGGGAGAAGGTACAGCTGGCCAGGTGGGCGTAGCCCATTATGAAGGCCTACTGTGGGTGCCTGGGGTGAACAGATGACCGTGGGGGTCGAAGTTGCTATGTAGCGTCACTTTGGATACATAGAAAGTGTGCTGGTCACAATTGACAGTACCTGGATTACAAATCCCCAGTATGGGAGTGACTGAAGCAGAAGAAGAGAGTGGAGGGGTGCATCGGGAGGGACAACCCGCTCCGCCACCCAACTTCGCTGCAAAGCATACCAGCCTCTGCATGGCAGCACGAGACCAGGCGACTAGCAGGGCAAAGTCGGGGCAGTATGAAGTGTGAGTAGTGACACGAGGTGAACTTGAGAGTATCGAAGGAGGGGAAGGGGAACATTAAAGAACAAGGGAGGAGGGGGCTTAGGCTACACCGGAGGCGCAACCCATGCAGTTGGAAAAAACTGCTACATCCTGTGATCACAGTGTCTGCGGGCAAGGAGAGACTGTCAGTGAGCTAAGAAGAAGAGGAAGTGAACGGAACTTAGCAGCGGAGTAAACTGAACAGCCCGACGAGGAAGAGGTCGAGGAGGCCGGTGTAGCATTTGGCAAACTCCGGCACTGGGCCTGGTTTTCTCTACAGAAACAACATGAATGCTCACCTGCTGCAGTGAGGAGGCTGGGAGCCACGATTGTGAGAAGACAGCCAGGAGTAGATGCACCACTCCCAGCCGAACGACAATTGGGGGCAAGGACACCTCACATTGGCAGCTGGCCTGATGGTACTGTATCCCAGTACATACGTACTGATTTCACCCTGCTGGAGGCAAGGTGTTGCCATGCACAAGTCCTGCAAGGCGTTGCTATGCACAAGTCCCGCGACCAGAAGGTCAAGCTTCACCTCCTTAGGGAGGGGAGGGACGGATAAAATGAGCTTGCCATTGCTGTACCCCTTGGCTTCTAGCCCACAAGCAGGTTCGCTGCGGGTCCCAGTCTTTACGGCCAATGCGCTCGATGAATTCCCAGAACCTAACAGATCTACCAGGCTAGAGACAGATGCTCACACTGTTCCTACATACAGTGTCCACCACGAGTAACCTTGATGCAAGATCCCCCTGCTGGAAGGACAAAACCTCTGCAGCCCCTTCAGTCGAGACTCGGCCATGTCAGCAGACGGAGCTTGCCTCGAACTTACGCTATGTGTTCCCTTACCCCCTCTCGCCCATATAGGTGGTGCCTGGCCCAGGCCTATCGCCGCTCCTGACTTCCTTGCACAGATAGACCGGAGAGCAGGCACATGTGAAGAAGAGGCCTGTCACTAGCTGCCAGAAGTGTTCACAGAACATTAGGTGTTTCAGGGGAGCACCCTGAATGTCTGAGCCTCTTGGAGGACAGACCAGGAACTGAAGAGGGACCAGCTACAGAGGCGGGGTGCTGGTGTAGAATGTGTTTACAAAAGACCTCGAGATCCACAAGCAAGTCCTCGATGGTCTAGTGGTTATGATTCGGCTCTCTCACAGCCGCGAGCGGGGTTCGATTCCCCGTCGGGGAAAGCTCATCTTTTGTCCTCCAGGGTTGGACATGGCCAGCCAACCTTTTTGGCCTGTGTTACGCTGCATTGTTCTACTTACAGTCGCGCACGTACTTTGGTCGCGCCCTGACTTGTGGTCACCTCGCTGAAATTGGCAGGCGGCGCCTCACATTCCGATCTTGACGCGTCCGAACGTGACCTGTGTCCTCGCCTTGTTGTTGTTATCCCTCCGCGTGCACGCGTCTGTTAGCTCTCCGAGAAGGGGATTCCGAGAGCCAAGATTGTGTTTGCCCGCGACTGAGATGGGGACGGCCTCTCAATCAGCAGGAAACTAGGGAAACAAACAAACGCGCCCGGGCAGCCTTCCCAACCTCGCTTCCTTTGCCGCTCTCTTCTCTCTCTCGCATCCCTGCTCTTTCCTGCTCAGACCATGGCTTCTTCGGCACGTGTTCAAGCCCTCATCGACGCCCGCAATGCCTGGAAGGCGGAGTACAAGGCGGAACTCACCAGGGACCCCAAAGCGAAGCCTCCCTCCGTCGGTGCTCTCGCCACGATCTACGACGTTCCGGTCTCGAAGCTCCGCCGTTACGTCGAGGAGCAGTCCTCAAAGCTCTGCCAAGCTGTCCAGCGCGGCAGCGGCTTCACCAGGGCCGAGGAGGCCCGAGTACTGCATGCAGGCGGCTGCTTCCAACATGCCGCTTACGCTCATCAGGTTCCGCCAGGTGTGCAACGACCTCCTCCGCTCCAAGGGCGAATCACTGCCAATTGGCCGCAACTGGCATCTCGCCTTCTTCCGCCGCAACCCGAGGTGCGCCCTTCGCAAGCCAGAGCACCTCAAGGCGATCCGCACGGGGCTCACGACGCGGCGGCGGGATGCCTTCTTCTCCACGGTGTGTCATCTCTAGTCCCACTATTGCAGGGCTAACAATCATCTCAGGTCCGCGCGGCGTATGAGGAGGCTGGGATCGACACGAGCAACGCAAGTCGACAGAGTGCGGGTCTTCAACCTCGACGAGTTCGGCCACCAGGCGTCCTCAAACCGCGAGTTCTGCGTCGTCGAGACCGGCAGCTCGAAGACTGTGCGCGCTGCCGGTGCGCTCTCCCCCCACTGCTGAGAAAATCCCTCGCTGACCCTCCCTCCCCCAGCCTCCGGCCACGAAACGACAAGAGTCGTCTTGGCAGTCGCCGCAGATGGCTCAGCGCTCCCACCGCTCGTCATCTTCCCCGCCAAGCAGATGCGGCTGAGTTGGCAGACGAACAAACCGCTGCAGGCAGACGTAGCGGTTCAGGAGCGGGGCTGGATGACGAGCGACATCTTCCACGCCTACCTGCGCGACGCGCTCTTCCCTGTGCTGTGCCGCAAGACCAACAACGACGACAAGAAGGCAATGAACTCTTTCTCGACGGGCACATCTCGCACCTCACGCTCACTGTTGCGGAGCTCGCCTGCGAGAACAAGGTCGTCATGGTCTGCTTGCCCCTGCACACCTCGCACATCCTGAAGCCGCTTGATGTCTGGGTATTTGGGCCGCACAAGCAGGCCTGGGGCCGCGCGTGCTAGGAGGAGTACGAGGTCTTCAGTGCGTGACGCGTTCTCTGCCTTCTCCCTTCGCGCCGCGCTCACGCTCCCCTCGCAGGCTCCATGACCACCATCCCCAAGGCCGAGTTCCTTCGCATCCTCGGCCCGCCCTACACGCGCCCGCACACCCCGCGCAACATCCAGGCGGGCTTCCGCAAGAACGGCCTCTTCCCCCTCAACCCGGCGCTCGGCCATCATCGCTGCCGATGCGCGCTACCACCAAGCAGGACAAGCACGACCTCTCGGCGCAAGCCGAGGTCTACAGTGGTCTACCTGAGGCGTCTACGCCGGCGGACCGCACTGCTCTTAGGCTCAACCCTCACGACGACGAGGACGGAGGCTCTGCAACAGAGGAGGGGCAGGAGGTACGTCCAGTCGCTCCAATATGCCCACAGCGTCAAGCTTATGAACGGCTGGTGAGCAGAGCCCTCGTCACCCCCTCCCCCCGCGAGCGCCCGAACGGGCTCGCCCTCTCCTCCTCAATTGCCACTCTCGCCGAGCAGCACAGCTCGTCGCACGCATCATACGATGCGCTCTTGCACGCACGCGCGCTCCTCGCCGAGTCGCCCGCCACCTCCACGCGCCACCACCGCCGCGGCGACACCGCCGACACCGCCTTGTCGCTCCGCGCTTCGCTGAGCGAGCTCATTGACCTCGTTGAGCACTCGGCTGCTCACGAGGCCCTTCTCTCGTTCGAGAACCGCGCCCTCCGCCAGGCTCAGCACGCGCGGGTCCCCCGCCGCGTGCAGACGCTCGACAACGGTGTCGTCGCGGGCGCCGGTTTCGTCCTCACCTCCGCAGCGCACGGCGCGTACCTGCGCGAGGGTGAGGATTCCAAGCTCGAGGAGGCTTCGCGCAAGGAGCAGGCTCAGGCTGACAAGGAGGAGAAGCGCGTCACGTGCGAGAAGGCGGCCGAGGAGAAGAAGGTCGCCCGCGTGGTCAAGCAGGCCGAGGTTCCCGTGAAGAAAGCCGCTGCGCAGGCCGAGAAAGAGCGCAAGCATGCCAAGAAGGCGGCGGCGGTGCTCCAGCGCGTCGCGGGCAAGCGCCGCCGCGTCGGGGGCGCCGCTCCTCCCTCGCACGCTCAGGCCGTGCTCGCTGCGACAAGCGCCGCGTTCACCGTCTACGAGGACTCCAACGACCTCCTTGAGGACTCCTAGGTGCACTTTCCGCTTGCTTCTGTGTCTCATCGCCGAGAACGAGCTGACCAACCCCCACATTGCTCCCTTCCCCCCCTTTTCTCGACGCCCGCAAGTCCCGCTTGCCTCAGAGCATGCTGTACACTCCTCTTCTCACGTATATCCGTCGGGGGCGTGGAGCTGACCAGTCTCGTGCACGCAGAGCGCGGATACTGCCGCGACCCTCCCGGTCCCGCCCCTCTCCCCGCCGAGCACACCTTCCCCTCGCTCAACCCGCTCACGCCCGCCGCGTCCTCGTCGTCGCACACGCTTTCGTGGCCTCCGCAGTCGTGCAGGAGCGCCCCCTTCCCTGCCCCAAATGGCCAGCCCTTTGCTGCGCTCCCCGACCAGCACAACCTCCTCCTCCCAACGCCGCCCGGTGCGCTTGCCCTTCAACAGCCGCTTGGCAACGCCAACACGGACGGCCCGCAGGTGTTGTGCGGCACGAACACCCCGTATGGGTTCACCTATGGCGCCTCCGCCTCCCACCTCCCGACTCTGCTCAACTTCGGCGCTTCCTTGTCTTCCGCCGCGTTCCCGGCCTTCCGCTAGACAGTACGTACTCGTAGAACCACTGTAGAACCCGTTGCTGGGGCTGTAACACACTGTGCCACTGACAACCTCAAGCGCCACCACAAGCCAGGGTGGGCGCTCCCGGGGCCGCTTCATGCAAACGGCTCCTCGCCGCGCTCTCGTCATTCTTTCGAGACGAAAGCGGGCGCGTTCGAAAGCCGTGCGCTTTCCCGACTACTCAGTTTCAACAGCTTGGCGAAAGCCGACAAGGCGGGCGAGAAATTGTCGGAAAACCAACTAGGGTATCACAGGTGTGCAAGCTGCAGCACCGCTCTTAACTGCAACCTGACCGTTGGTAAAAGGAACCAGTTTAAAAGATCCTCTTTCAAACAGGAGAGCGGTACATAAGGTGATGTTGCCCGAGAGAGTGCCGGATGCACTGGACCAACAGCTCACGCTTTGAGCGTGCAAGGAGCGTTCCTTGCAAAGTGCGTGGCTGACTGTGCATTGCTGTTTCTCATGCAGGCAAGTGCTGAGCTGTTACACACATCTAGCAAGGCATCTCCGCAAGTCTGCTGTCTAACCAGCAATGATCTGGTCCGCCGACGGAAGGTCACGACGGGCAAAATGATGTCCGAAAAGGGGAATCGGACGCCATGTCCGCTGATTGTCCGACAGAGTGTCCGTTGACGGTCGTACTCCAGGTACACCTCAAGTGCATTCGGCAATACACGAGGGTGCGGACACTCCGGCGGACTTTCATTGCACATGGCGTCCGTTTTCAGTTTCGAACACCTCTTTGCCCGTTGTGGGTTTCCCTTGGTCCGCTGACGCAGGTTTTTTTACGGTGGTGGAACACAACCCATCCTTACCATCCCAACGCCCAGTGTTTGTAAGTGCTATATCTGCGCCCGTTTCCGCCAGCCTGCTATCTTAAGGTTGCATGGTGTAGTTGGTCATCACGTCAGTTTAACATCTAGTTCACTGAAGGTCCTCAGTTCAAACCTGGGTGCGATCATCTTTTTGCGGGGGGCGGCGGCGCTGTAGCCCGCCCTCAGGGGTTACACGCAGCTCTCTTGCAGTGCCCGAAGTCACATCCCAGCTCTCTTGCAGGTGGTGTCCATCGACCTCCAGTGTCTGGCGGGAAATGGGCGCCTGGGTTTGCGCAAGGCTCGAAACTGCAGAGCGCACTCTCCTCAAGCGCAATGAGAGAAGAGGCGGTCTGCTCGATCGTAAATTTGAGAGATGGGACTCGCCAAAGTAACAGTGACTCGAGTGTAGATTCCTGAGCGGAAGGAAGGGAGGGAGGGGGATCGCTCAGGACAAGAGGGGATTACTACGGAAGCCGGTCCTTCACTTGATCAACCAACATCCGGGTTCGCCTCTTGGGCGGCGACAAAGGGAGGTGGTCTGCGGGCGAAGGGAAAGAAGGCAGCGAATGTTCGAGAAAGCGGAAGAGCGAGGAAAGCTATGTTCTGTACGTCCGCTACACCGTGAACGTGTTCTCGTCTGATTATTGCAAATTTCCGGCTTGCTGGCCTGCACCTGTTCACCTGCAAAGAGGTGGTGAAAACCTGCCCAAACCAAGAAACACGCTCAGCTGCTGCCCCTCATTGCAAAGACAGCAAGTACACTGTGCACCCTGTCAGCCTTGCTTCCCTGCCCAAAACTCCCAAGGCCGTGCATTGAAGTCTGACTTGCAATTGGATTGGGCGTACATAGCAATAACAAGGATCTTGCATGTGCAGCGTGAGGGAGGGCGAGGGGGAGGTTGTCGGAACCCAGTAAGGGCTACCAGCGAAGAACAGAAGGACTTGCGCTGGCAGATGGCCAATTGGTGTCTGGGCGACATTTTGCGGTGCTGCAGGATGAGTGTCAGAGGTCAGCAAGCAACGCAGGACCGCAAAATATAGGGGCGCGGCCGTGCGGGCTGTATAACTTAAGTTCGTGTAGTCTAGTTGGTTAGGGCACCGCATTGTGGCTCTTCCTGCTGGCTTCACCGCCAGCACGCTCCGATCCTGCGGAAACCCGTGTTCGAATCACGGCACGGACACTGCTTTTGCCGCCATTGTGCAGCATTCCTCCTTGCTGGGAACACATGCTGTACTCCATTTTTGCCTACCCCAGTTTGAATCCGTACTTATGCCAGCCTGTCGTCCATCGAAGCAAACACTCTACCATTACCAACCAATCGTGTGTACTCTACCATTTTCGGATGTTGGCACTGATGGGGTTGCAACAGGCCTGCACGAGGTCACCCACGTCTCTCTGCATCACATAGCGACACACACCACCCTGGTCAGCCACCTGTCCACCACAACTTGCGCTTGCCTGCCCCAATCACTGCTGGCCCACCAAAGACAGGTGCCTTCAAGCAACTCGAGTTGTCCTGTGAGGTGGTGAGAAGTTCAGCGGGCTCTCAGGTTGGGGTAAGCTGGCGAGCCGGGCGGTGTCAAGCAAGTCAGAGAACAGGAGCTCCCCCTTGGCCTTGCACACTTGGCTCTCCCTCTCTGCAGCTTGGTGATGCCGGAGCGCCCATCTCCTTGCTTGTATCTCCCTCTCTCAGTCACCTTCCCCCTTGACACCGAACAGTGTGCCTCCCATCCTGGATCGGGCTCATGCACGAACCGCCAACAGAGCCGTGCCAAATAGACTGGTGGAGCTGCCGACGCTGTGGGAAAGGGTCAGTGGCCGGGGGAAGTGGGAAGTAGGGGAGAGTGCACCGTGGGCGGCGTGAAGGGTATGCGGCGGGGAGTGCGGGCAAGCATGTCTTGTGAGATTCTGCCGAGCTTTATCTGGGATAGAGGAGAAGGAGAAAGGAGAAAGCAACTTTGAACAATGTCAGGCGTTTGCGTCGTGGACCGCGTCCTTGGCAAACTGCCACGTCAGCCGCCGCGCTCACCTCCCACGGAGTCCGCAGCAAGAACGAGAATCTCTACAGCAGGGACTGCTCTACAAACACGTCTACGCCCACACGCGCACACCGTGAGAACACCCTCCCACCGCGCGCACGCGTAGCGTCCCGCCCGAGGAGCCCGGGTCGTGCAGCGCGCCGTCGAGGCAGACGAGGCGCGACTTGAGGTCGTCGGGGTCTACATCCTGCGCAGACGGGGTCGCAGAGTGAGGGAGGGGGAGAATATGATGGAAGCAGGGGCGGGCGCAGAGTTGCACCGGCACCCACTCGACCTCCTCCGCACGCCAGACCTCGCACACCGCCTCCCGTCCTCCCCCTTTACCTCCTCCGTCTTGTAAACCTCATCTATGTGCTTCCGCCCGTCGTACATCCCACTCGTAACACCCCACACCCTACCGCCGAACCCCTCCCTCGCGTCCTTCGCGCGCCCCTCGCGCTCCAGCGCGGCAGTGGGCACGTGCCGCAACGGGCGAATCGCAGCGACATCAATGCGGCCCTCGTCCGATGCAGGGGCGAGCGGCGACAGAGGCGAGCGGAAAGGCGCGACGACAAACGAGGGCTCGAAGCGCGTTAAGAGTGCGCAGACGAGGTAGGCCCACGGGCCTTGTTCTTGCACCTCTGCGGGGCCGAGGCTCTCCCAGGTCCGCGCTGAGGGGTCGCACCGCCGCACGTCGCCTCGCAGGAGAACCCGGCCGGCCCACCAGGGCATGACATTCGCTTGCGCGGCGAGTTCGAACCGCTCGGAGGGGCGAGACAAGAGAGAGTCATGAAAAAGACAGGCCCTCCTTCCGTACCTACACAGGAAGGGACAACAGAGTGAGGAGAAGAACTGCGGACGTAAGGGACAACTGCGGGCTCAGGAGAGCGAGGTGATGGCTTTCGGGTCTGTACAGCAGAGAAAGGTCAGCACACCCGCGGAGAGAACTTCAGCCGGACGACGCACCGATGGGGAAGCCGTTCGCGTCAATGCCTGCGCGGAACGCAAAGTCAACGCCGCACATGCTGCGGACGGGGCAATAGAGAAGCGCACCGTTCTTGCGGAACATGCGCGTGGTGTGGATCGCGCGTGCCTCGTCAAAGCCGACGTTCTCGCGCTCCATGATGCGTCGGATCTCGGTGAGGGTGCGGTCGTCAAGGCCGGCGCGCTGGTCGCCCGAGAGGTTGGCCGAGAGGTCGAAGTGCGAGGTGGAGAAACCTGCCGGCGCCAGCGGATCAGCCGGGATCGCGAGTGCGGCACAGGACGAAACGCACCCTGCTCTGCGGCGTCCTCGAACGTGGTGAGCGGGGCGTAGTAGCGAAGTCGGGACGAGACGGAGGGGGGCAGGCGGTCGACGTAGACGTGGCGGTAGTGCCAGGCGAGGAAGCAGGCGAGGAGGACGAATCCGAGGAGGGGCAGCGAGTAATGCAACGACGGCATGGCAGGCGGTGCGGCGGCGGCTGGGAGTCGGGAGGTGGGGGAGGTGGACGAGGCTGGGCGTCGGCGGGGGAGTGTGCAAAGGTGCGACGCGTCGGCTGCGGAGTTGGCCTGCACTTGGTGGAGCTCACTGCTCGCCCGGGAGAGCAGGGAAGGCTGGCAGGGGGGGAAGGACGGGGTCGAGGTGATGAAGCTCGCAGAGGGAGAGGCGCCGCTCTCGCTCCGCCAGACCCGCGCAAGGATGGCCGACGTTGTGCACCCCGTGCAGGCCCTCGCCACGACCGCAGACCTCCTCATCACCGCGAGCAACACCCAGCTCGCCGTCTTCGACGTCGCGTGCGTCCTTCCCTCGACTTTCCTGCCCGCCTCGCTGCTCACCGCAACTCGCTCGCGCTGTGCAGGACCACCGCCCTCATCGCGCGTGCGAGCCACCACAAGGCCCTCGTCCGCCTCATCGCCCCCTTCGTCGACGAGGTCACCGGCAAGCGCTACCTCATCTCGACCGGCGAGGACAAGCTCCTCCTCGTCTCGGCTCTTCCCTCCCTCGAGGTCCTCAGCACCCGCGAGCTTCCCAAGCGCGCCAATGCCCTCGACGTGACCGCCACCGGCGAGATCGTTGTTGGCGACAAGTTTGGCGACGTCTACATGTCCGTCCGCCCCCTCTTTCCCTCTCCAGAGCGCACGCTGACCCTACTGCACGCCCAGCTTCCCCCTCGACGCGCCCGTCATCCCCGCTGGTATGAAGCCCGAGGACATGCCGAAGCCGCAGCCCATCCTCGGGCACGTGTCGATGCTCAACACCCTCGCCCTCATCCCCGCCGACCCTGCGAACGGTCTTCCGCGCGACTGGATCGCGACGGGCGACCGGGACGAGCACGTCCGCATCTCGCGCTTCCCGGCGGGGCATGTCATCGAGAAGTACGGCTGGGGCAGCAAGTCGTGCGTACTGGTTCCTCCCGCTTACCCTGCGCGCTTTCAGCTGACCCCGCCTCTTACAGCTTCGTCTCGTCCCTCCTGTACCTTCCCTCGCCGCCCTCCTCGCCCACGCCGCAGCCGCCGTACCTCCTCTCGGCCGGCGCCGACTCGACGATTCAGGTCTTTGCCCTCCCCTCCGCCGACCTCGTCGCGCAGTTCCCCATCCAGGACCTCCTTTTCCCGTACCTCGCCGTCGGCCCGGAGGCGCCGACACCGATCCCCGCCGGACGGAAGAAGAGCAAGACGGGCCCGAAGGGCAAGGGCAAGCAGCCCGACTCGGCAGCCGCGACCGAGACGGAGGAGGGCACGCCTGCTGCGGAGGACTCGCCTGCACCCGAGTCTGCGGCGCAGGACGCGCCTGCCGGCAGCCGCGAGCTGACCAAGGGTCTTGCGGTCGTCAAGCTCCTCTCGGTCGGGCCCTCGCGCGAGACTGGCGGCGTCCTCGTCCTCGCGGCGGGTTCCACCGCGCTCCTCTACATCCCCTTCTCGCTCCTCCTTCCGACCTCGACCTCCACCGCGTCCGACCCGCCGGCCGTGCCGAGCCTGCTCCAGTTCGCACACCCGATCCTCGACTTCGCGCCCGCGCCCATCCCCTCTGCCGCCGGCTCGGCGGCCGAATTCCTCCTCGCGCTCGACACGACGCGCCCCACCCCCTCGGCAGACCCGACGCCGCTCGTGCGCGTGTCGCTCTCTCCGACGGGGCAGCTTGCCGCCGTCCCGACGCTCACGACCGACGCCGTCTTCCTCGGCTCCGCGTGCGCGGTCCTCACGGGCCAAGCCACGGGCGCCAAGCCGAGCGTCGCGAGCCTGTACCCGGCGCTGCAGCTGCTGCACCACCCGGGCGATGAGGAGTTCGCCTCGGGCCCCGCAGCAGGCGAGGACCTCCCCGCGGACGCAGAGGCGCTCGCGGCTGCGGGCGTGGGCGACGGCAAGCCCAAGGGCGGACGCGGATTCAAGCGCCCGCTGCCGCCTGCGTCGGAGGCGGGGACGGAGGGCAGCGAGCGCTTCCGCGTCGGGAAGAGGGCGATCGGCCGCGCCGAGACGCTCCGCCGGTTCGAGGAGGCGAAGCGCAAGCTGCTTGCGCCGGGCGGCGAGGCGCTGACGGAGGGAGAGAAGGCTGCGGTGCAGGAGATCGAAGGCGAGGCGCGCGATGCGAGCGCGGTCGAGGGTGCAGAGATGGAGGTCGCCAAGGTGGCGTAGGGAGGGAGGGGTGCGAATGCATGCGTGCTATCTGGTGAAACAGGGTCTCCGAGCGTCTACTCCAGCCAGCGAGAGGGAAAGCGCCGCCTCTATGGGTCGCACCGCCCATCCTTCCACCCGTCCCGCCACCGCTGCGGCACATCCCCGCAGTCGAACCGCTCCTTCCCCAGCCGCTCGTTCACCTCGTTGTGCACGCCGCACAGCCACCCCTCGAGCGCCTCGCGGCCCTTCTCGACGGCGGGCTCGGGCGGGTGCGTCTCGAGGTACGCGCCGAGGTGGGACGCGCAGCTCCCGCAGGGGTAGAGCGTCGGCAGTGCCCGGATGAGGGAGAGCATCGAGCTCTTCTGGTGCGCGGAGGGCGAGGGCGGGAAGTAGGACGCCGTCGTGTGCAGGAAGGTCCAGGTGTGCCGGCCGAGCCGCTCGACGTCGGGCGGGCAATCCGCGGGGAGAACGGGCTCGTCGGAGGTAGCGGCAAGCGCCGATCCAGCGAGGGCGGCGGCGGTCGCAGCAGAGGCGGACGAGGACGAAGGGGCGGTGCTGGACGGCGAGGAGGTGGACGCGGCAGGCTGCTTCTTCTTGACGCCGGCGAACGAGCGGAACGCCATGCAGGGCTGCGTAGATCGTGCGAGCTGTACATCAGCACCACACGCGACGAGGATGCCGCGCTGAGCTGAGCACTCGAGGAGCGGAAGCGCACCTTGCAGGGCTTGCCGTCCGGGCCGAGGATCACGCCCGGCGCGAGCTGCTGTGCGGGCTTTGCGGGCGCGGCTGCGTCTGCCATGGCGAGCGAGAGGTTGGAAAGCGGGCGAAGCGGCGGAAGGAAAGCGGCGTCGTCTCGGAGATGAGGGAGACGGCTTTCGCATGGACAGCGTCCCAAGGCTCTCCAGCCTGCCTGAGTGGCCACATCGAAGCACAGGACTGCGCAGAAGCCATGCATGCAATCCTACGGCTCCGTCTTCTCCTCCGCCTTGCCCGTTCGTATCGGCTCCTCGGCAAGGAACGCGAACATGTCGCGGTTGGCGATGCGGCTCTCCCTGCGGACGACGTACCACGTCAGGACATCACCTCAAAGAGAAGCGAGAAGAGGACGCACTCGAACCGGGGCTCGAAGAACGCGCGCGTCTCGTCGAACCGCTGCTTGTACGCCTCGAAGCTCCCGTAGCGCACCGTGTCGCTCCACCCGCGCGCAGCAATGATAAACTCTGCGTCGTCGCCGCTGAAGGCGACGCCGCCGCCGCCCGCCGCGCCCGCCGCGCGGATGGCCGCCTCGAGGCGCGCCTCGTCGCGGAAGAGGTACTCTGCGACGCCGATCCAGAAGCGGAAGACGGGCGTCGCGGCGAGAGCGAGGTGAACGAAGGGGCGGATGCGGAGCGCGTGCCAGCAGTCGACCATGGCGAGGAGGGCGAGGTGCGAGTTGGGCGGGAGGGCGGCGGCCTGCTCTGCCGAGGGCGGCTGGCCGATGGCGAAGCGGTCGAGGGCGGAGTCGGAGAGGAGGATGGGTGCGGCGCCGGATGGCGGGCCAAACACAAAGTCGCGGGCGGCGAGGACGCGCGTGCGGAGCTCGTCCTCGCGCGACTGGATCATGAGCTTGAAGAGATCGCTCGCCGACTCGGCGAACTGGTGGATCTGTTTCTGCGCCATCGGGTTGAGGATCGCGAGCCCGGCGTACACGTGCCACTTTGCCGCGTAGATCCGGAGCGTGATGTTGATCTTGACGACCTCGATGCCGCCAATGTACCGCCCGAGCTCCCACGGGAACTGCCCCGTGCAGCGCCATGCCGTGCCCATCCTGCGCGCACATACTGATCAGCTCGACCGCTCCACCACGGGGATGACGCGTTGGACGCACGAGAGGAACGCCGCGTGCGTAACCGCCTGCGTGTTGGCCGTCACCTCGTCGTGCTCGTCGTAGGAGAGGTCGACGTAGCGCGAATTGAGCGGCGCGAGGAGCGCCTTGACGAACTCGACGTGCTCCTTCTCCGCGCGGTGCTGGATGACAATCTGCCCCGCCTCCATTAGCTCACCCCCTCGTACAATGGGGGGCAAGGGAGACGCACCAGCGCCTGCCCGTCAGTCGGCACCGTCGGCCCGTGCAGCGAGTGGATCGAAACGATGGCGGCGTCCTCGGGGAGGTGCTTCTCGAACGCCTTGCGCTCCGGCGCCTTGACACTCGTCTGTCCAGAGACGATCGCGCCGACCTTGGTGGCTGCGCGCGCGGGAGACGTCAGTGAGCGGTCTGGGAAGAAAGAAACGGATGTACGACGCACAGGGACCGTACTGCGCGACTACCTTGTCGAGGTAGGCCGCCTCGACCGAGTAGATGATGAAGTCGCTCTCGCGCGCGACGAGGTGGCCGTCCCGCTTCGCGACGAGCTTGTCCTTGCCTGTTTGCTCTGCCCCGTCAGCTCTCTCCCGCGCGGGAGGCGGGACGACGGGACGCACCCTCGCAGTACTCGACGAGCGAGTCGTACTTCTCCGGCAGGTCGCAGACGTTGATCCTGCTCGTGCGGTCGTCAGCTCGGCCTCAGCGGTAGTTGGAGAACGGGACGCACCGTGCGCACCGCCCTGCGCGCGACAGCCGCTCGGCGTACATCCGCCCCATCTCGCCCATGCCGATCAGGCCAATGACGGCGTCTTCGGGCGCGGGGAGGACAGGAGGCATGCTGAGCTGTACTGGCGGGTGTTGCAGGGCGAGGAAAGGGTACCCCGGCGATGTGGGCGAGGTATGAGGGCGCGAGGGAGATGAGGCGCGGTGGGGTAGAGCGGGGCGGGGAGACGGGTGTCGGGGGAGCTGGCGCGGTGTGCGTTGGTGCGTGTAGCTTCTGAAGAAGCTGCGCACGGGTGTCCGGTTCGCAGCAAGCGAGATGAGCGTGAGCGGAGGAGGTCAAGGTGCGCTCCTCGTCGCCTTGACTTCCCGCGCGACGGGCGACAGCAACGGCAGTCCGCACACACGATTCTTTGACGAGGGCTTCGCAGCGCGCTGGCAGGAGCTTGAGGGTCACGCAGTACGAGCGAACCAGGGGGTTCTCCAGGCACCTTCTCTCGACTCTCGACGGACGGGGCGAGAGACGGAGTGTGAGAGGAACGACTGCATTGCGCCGACCACATAATCAAGCGTGTCCGTCCCCTCTATCGCTCCTGCAAGGCAGCCCCGACTTTCGAAGGGCACATGCACCGAGAAGCCTTGGAAGGGGACGCCCGCGCGCGTGCGTCCGGCTAAGGAAACGCTGTGCACGTGGGCTCGGGTCCGGTCTCCGCGCCCACCAGGCCTCGTGAAGCGTGGGTAGTCAAGCTTGGTGAGGCAGTTATGGCGCGGATGGGGATTGGGGTTGAGGAGGGAGTCGAGGCGGCGGCGATGGCGCAGGAGGCCGTTCGTCGTCACAGACGGGGGGCAGCGGGTGCAGCAGGTCAAGGTCGTGGTGTACGGGCACTGTGGAAGTCTGCAGCACGGGAGGCAAGGGCAGGGTCAGCGTCCTGCTCGTGCGTGCGCGGGTCGGGTTGCTGCCCCCTCGCCCGCAAACGGGGCGAGGGGCTCGTGTGGGTGTCAGAGGAGACCGGTTTCCCGGCAAGGTAGCGAGGGTTTTTCTCCAGTGGAACGCCCGCCCGCTGCGGACTCGCCCACCCGTGAAGGCGGGCGACAACGCAAAGGCAGACGAACCGTAAAGCCAAATGCACTCGAAGTCATCAGAGTAACGAGAGAGGGGGGTGTGGGTGGGTAGGGAGGCGGGCTCACCAAGCCATGGTCAAGCGGTGCTGCTTGAGCGAGTCGCGAGTCGCGAGCAGGAAAAGGTTCGGGCGCGGCGGTGAGAGCCACGGGACGGGTGACAGCAAGGGCGGGTGGGTGAGTTGGTGTGTGTCGGAGTGTTGCTAAGAGCGGGGCGGGAGAAAAGCTGCGAGCTGGGTGAGGGAGGGGAGGGAAGGAGGGAGAGAGGCGAGCGCGCGCTGCAGGCCAAGTCGAGGCGGACAGCTTCAGGGGGAACCCGCCCCCTTCTCCCTCCTCGCCGCGAGAGAGCTCCCTTGCCCGCTGCAAGGACCCGCCAGGATGCCATCGCGCCCGCCTGCGCCTGCGCCCATCCCTGGGCTCCCGCAGCTCAAGTTCACCACCTTCGCCGTGCGCCCCTCCCTCCGCTCCCCTCCTCATCGCACGCTGACCCCACCTCGTCCCGCACAGCCCGTCGGCTTCCTCAAGTGCGCCAGTTGCCTGCCTCTTCTACACGTACAGCTCACTGACGCACGGTACGCACGCACGCAGCGGCAAGAACGTTGCCTCCGGGTTCGCCAAGTCGGACGCTCAGTCGTGGTACGCCCGCCGCCCCGCTGAGCACGAGCGCGACCGCCTCCGCGAGGCCAAGCGCCGCCGCCTCATCGGCGACGAGGGCGACGAGCAGCCTGCCGCGGGCGTGCTGAGCGCGGCACCGGAGGGAGGGGTCAGGCCGGCGAGGGCCCGCCCCGAGGAGGTGCGCTTCCGCTCTTCCGCCTCCTCGAACTGCACAGCTGATGCCCAGAGGACAGGATCCAGCACTCGCGACCGCCGACCCCCTCTCCCGCACGCTCGTCATCCACCCGGGCTCGCGCTGGCTCCGCGTCGGCCTCGCGTCGTCCCTCGCGCCCGTCGCCGTCCCGAACGTCATCGCGCGCAAGATGCGCGGCGCCGTTCCGGGGCTGAGCAACGTGAAGGGCAAGGCGCGCGCGGACGAGGGCGTGCCCCCGCCGCCGGCTGCTCCCGCTGCCGCGCCTGCAGCTCCGCCCGCACTTGCTGGCGCCGCACTCCCGCCGCTGCCTCCTGCGGCGGCAGATGGCGACACCGCGATGCGCGCCGCAGACGAGGACGAGGACGACGAAGGGTGGGACTCGTCCTCGTCGTCCTCCCCGCGCAAGCGGCGCACCTCCGCCGCCGCCGCCGCGCCGGCCGACCCGCTCACGGCCAAGATCCAGTCGATCAGGGGGGACCTGCGCGCGCGGATGCGCGCATACAAGCTCCGCGGGCAGGGGAACGGGAACAGCCAGGCGGCGAACTACAACGCGACGGTTGTCGCGCAGGCGATGGAGGAGGACTTTGAGGGCGACATCGAGTGGACGACCGGCGAGGGCGAGGTCTGGGTCGGGAACAAGGTGCGTTCCAGTCGTCTCTCTGCCCGGCCGGGTGCTGACTGTACGCTTGCGCGCAGGCGGTGCGTATCCCCGACGCCGACGCCGCAGGGTACGAGATGCGCTGGCCGTTCCAGCGCGGCGGGTTCAACACCGCGCCGTATCGCTCGCCGCAGGAACTGCTCGGCGACGTGCAGGCGATCTACACGGGCGTGCTGCGCGATGAGCTCGACATTGCACAGGAGGAGTTCAAGGTGCGCCCTGCCCACTCCACTTCTTCGCGAGGGCGCCGCTGACGCGTCGGAGCAGGACTACGCGGTTATCCTCCTCATCCCTGACCTGTACGACGAGGTGTACGTCCGCGAGATGACGGACCTGCTCCTCCGGACGATGGGCTTCAAGCAGATCTGCCTCATCCAGGTGCGCTCACCCTCTCCCCCTGGCGGAGCCCAGCTGACGCACTTGTGTCCGCAGGAAAGCATCGGCGCGACCTTCGGCGCAGGCTACTCGTCCGCGTGCGTGATCGACATCGGCTCGCGCACGTCGACCATCACCTGCGTGGAAGAGGGGCTCGTCCTCCCCGAGACGCGGTACATCTCTCGCACCACGCTATAGAGCTTGCGCGCTGATGACCGAGCCGGCAGGATGGTGCTCGACTTCGGCGGCGACGACATCACGCGGTTCCTCCTCACGCTCCTCCTGCGCATCAACTTCCCCTACAAGGACGCCGACCTCGCGAGGTGGTACGACTGGATCGTCGTCGAGGAGCTGAAGGAGCGGCTCGTCGTCCTCAGCGAGGTGCGCCTCTCCTCCTCCTCCTGTCGATGAATGCGGGCTGACGAACAGAGCAGGGCGACATCGGCCTCAACCTGTACGACTTCTACGTCCGCCACCCCGGCGCCCTGACGCAGAAGTACTCGATGCGCGTCTACGACGACTGCATCCTCGCGCCCTACGTGCGTCGCCCCTCACCTGCCTGCCTTCTCTCGCCCCGCTAACCCGTCCGCACGCGACCACAGGCCCTCTTCGCCCCGCGCGTGATCGACTTCGACGCCAAGCGCCCGCAGGAGCAGCGTGTACTGTGGTGCAAGGAGACGGACGAGAACGTCGACATCGGCGCGACGGACGTGACGAACGTGATGCGGACGTCCGTCAGGCACTTGCTCGTACCGCCTGCGCCGGCTGTTGCTGCGGGCGCGGGCGGCGGGAGCGGCGCGGCGACGCCTGCGGTCGAGGACGCGCCGGCTGCGCTCCCTCCAATCGGTGCGCTGAACGCCATTCCGAGCGCGGCGGGCGCAACGGTTGCGCCGTCGAGCCTGGCGGGCTCGCCCGCGCCCGACGCAGGAGCCGGCAGCGCGGCCGCGGGGTCGGGCACGCCCAAGCCCCCGGCCGCGACGCCCGCGCCCGCCGCAGCACCCGCAGGCACCGTCGACATCGCGTACGAGTCGTCCAAGCTCCCTCTGGACGTCGCCGTCGTCGAGTCGCTCCTCGCAGCCGGACCGACCGAAGACCGCATGAAGAAGGTCGCGGCGAACCTGCTCATCGTCGGTGGGACGGGCGGGATCCACAACATCGGGTTCGCGGTGCAGTCGCGCGTGGCGCCTGCGCTCGCGGTCCGCGCGCCCGGGATCAAAGAGTGCGCGTACGTGCCGTGCCCGAGGGAGATCGAACCGGAGAACTTGGCGTGGAAGGGCGTGGGTGCGCTTGGGCGGCTCGACGGGGCGCAGGAGATGTGGGTCCGGAAGGAGGAGTGGGAGGCGCTCGGGATGCGTGCGGTCAGGGAGAGGGCGTTCTACTGGGCGTAGCATGTCTGCGCTCGCTCTTTCGCACTCATGCGCGTCAAGTGCTCCGTCGAGAGATGCGCCCACTCGTTCGTTCCCCACCCGTCCTCCCGCTCACAATGATCGCAAGTACGGCAAGAAGTAGGTATTGCGACAAAAGGGAGCACGTAAGAGGCATATCGAGGGGAAAGGAAGCGACAAGAACAGACGCGAGGGGATGTTTTGTACGAAGGCACGGAAGGGGGCACAGCGGAGCTACAAGACGACGGCGGGAAAGAGAGAGAGAGGTGTAGTTGTACGGGATAGTGCGGTCTAGCGCATCTAAGCGGCCTGGCTCCAGGCGAACGCGCCGAGGCGCTCGCGGAGCGCCTGCGCCTCGTGGCCGGCGCGGACGTAGGCCGGGTTGAGGAACGCGTTGCTGCCGCCGTCGCAGCCAAAGTCCTCGTCGCTGTCGTCGTCGTCGCTCATGCCCGTGATGGACTCGGCGGGGGAGGGAGCGAGCGACTCGAGCTTGAGCTCGTTGAGGTCGAACAGCGGCGAGAGGGGCGAGGCGACGCTCCCGATCGAGGACGACGTCGAGGGGAAGCTCGACATGGACGTCATCGACGACGTCGGCGAGAGAGACGGCGTGAGGGTGAGCTTCGGCGGCGAGCCGCGGCGGTTTGCGAGGCTCGTCGGCGATGTGCAGGGGTCGAGCAGGGTGAACGTCCCTGTCGGGGCGTCGAACGACGGGCTGCGCATGCGCTCCTCCTTGTCGGCGGACCCCGGCGGGGCGCGGACGAGGAACGGCGAGTTGTCCTCCAATCCGCTGCTGAACATCGACGAGCTCGCCTCGGCGCTGAGCGCGCTCATCCCGCCGATGCCGAGCCCGAGCCCGAGCCCCGCCGACTCGCCCGCCGCCGCGTCCTTCATCGCACCGAACGACGGCGCGCGTACCGGCGTCGTGACGAACTTGGCCTTCTTCTTCTTCGGGCTCGCGCTCGTCGGGCTCGGGTACGCACCGACGACCGGCGAGGTGAACGCGCTCGCGAGGCCGGCGGCTCCGCCGTCGCGCTTCAGTGCCGTCGACGCCGGATCGAGCGTCAAGCCGAGCGGGTTCTTCGATGCCGGGGAGAGGCGAACGTGAATGCCTGCGAGCGCTTCTTCGATGACGCGGGCGGCGTGAGCAGCCCTGCGGACGGCGCGTACGCCTTTGACGGGCGAGGAGCCGAGCGGCGCGCGTTCGTCGGGGTGTGCGGTAATCGTGCTGCTGCCGGTGAAGGAGAGGTGGCGGGAGAGCGGGCGCGCGGGGAGGACGCTCGATTCGGAGCCAGTGCGGGCCATGCGGTGCGATGACGCGGGCGGCTTCGACGAGGGGACGGTGAGGAAGGTGGTGTCGACCTGGTCGGCGTCGGCAGCGGCCTTGCGGCGTGGCTTGGCCGGCTGCGAGGGCGAACCGGCGATCGACTGCAGCGAGTTGGTGCGTTGCATGCGGTACGATGGGCGGGACGATGCGGAGCGAGTGAGGGGGACACCGAGCGCGCCGAGCTGCGCGGTGGGCGGGAAGCGGGACGAGGCGGCGGAAGTGGGAGGAGGGGTGAGTCCGTCCTGCGATGGCTGGCGGAGCATGTTCGACAGGCTGCAGAGATCAATCGTCAACCTGTGCACGAGTACGAGGAGCGGGAGGGACGCACCGAGCGATGCTGTTCATGTTGTGCATGTCGGGGAGAAAGTCCATGCTGTCCTGCCGCGCGAGGGGTTGCCGCCGCTTCGGCGTCGCGTCCGGATCCGCCTGGCGCGGCGTGTCTTCCGTCCTGGGGCCAGCTTGACGCTCTTTCGCTATTGGGAGAAAGAAAGCTGGTCAGACTCGCCCCACACGCGCGGGCGGGGGAGGGGGACGTACCGAGAGCCAGGATCTTCAGCCGCGTGCTCTTCAGGCTATGCGGCCACTTCTTGCCCTCTGCCTCAGGCACAGCCTGCACATCGCTCTCCTGCCCCTCGGTCGATCCGAGGGTGAATATTGCCTTGCGCGCCGCCGCCCGCCCGCTGTTCCCTGCGGCGCGGAGAACCGCCCGCGCAACCATGTTGGTGAAGTTGGACGGCGGCGGGCCGTTCTGCGGAAACGGCGCTTCGGTGAGGGCGTGCTTGGCGAGGCAGGCGTCGTAGATCTGCAGAGGGAGCAGACGCGATCAGCGCTCCCGCTCGTACGCGGGACGGAAGTAAGAACGAGACGCACCCGCCGCACTTGCTCCTCCTCCTCAGGCGTCCAGTCCTGCTCCTCGTCGTCGTCCTCGCCCATGACGGAGCTCGAGACGCTGCTCAGGCTCGAGTTGCGCGTCAGCAAACCCTTGCGGCCGGGAAAGGCGCCCGCGGTGGGGTACAGGCTCGGCTGCGCGTTCATCGGCGGTGTCTGCAGCCCGACAACGCCACCCTCGGCGGCGGCGGGGAAGTACGAATCCCAGAAGTGGGCGTTCTGCGGGGTGATGGGCGGGTGCGAGGAGAGGGGCGAGGAGACGAGGGCGGGGGAGCTGGCGCCGCTGCGGGAAGCGCGAATGCTGGGTCGCCGCGAGACGGAGATGGACAACGTCGGGCGGTCGCTCATGCTGGCGGATGGCGCGGGTGCGGTTGCGATGGTCGTGTGTGATGAGGCGCGTCCGAGGTGGGGGAGGGGAAGGGAGCGCGCTGAGTTGTCTGCGTGTGTGCGCGGGTCGCTGGGTGTTTAGGCGGTGCGTGTAGGCGCGTGCAGAGCGTTCAGGGGGGATAGGGGAGAAGGGAGAGGAGGCGGGGCAGCGCATGACTCCAAGCCGAGGCAACGCGACCGCGCCTCGACGCGTCCCCTCGCCCGTTACAGTTGCTCGCGCGCGGAAAGCACGGGACGTCAATCGGCATTCGGAACCGCCGCAGAACAGCGCATCTGCGATCGAACAGCCTGCACAACGCATCCTGGAAGCGCTGCGCGAGGCCGCCCGCTCGCCCGCCTCGTCGCCTCTGTTTGAGAAGGTCATCACGCGCCATTCCGCCCCACGCTTCTCTCGCCTCGCCGCCTCAGAGCGGGGCATGCCGCCCGCACAGAGCCCCGCTGCGACCACGCTCATGCTCTCGGCCGACGGCAGCATTCCTCCCGGCGTCACTTGCGCTGAGTTGCTCGCCCTCGTTCCCATCCTCTTCGCGCGCACCGCTCTCTCTCCAGTGCGGAGGCGAGCAGAACGGGAGGGCGTTGCGGATCGAGTGCCGGCAGTGGACGGATGAGGCCCCGAGCAGCTCTGGAGAAAGAGCCCGTCCAGCCTTTCACGAGCCATCCCCGTGCGACGGCCCGCGACCGAGTGCTCTCCTCTTTACCCGCCGGAAGAGGCGCCTAGCACTTCCGACGTCGCTGCGCGCGAAGGAAGGTTAGCAAACGTGCCTAAGAAGAGCGGCGAAGCGACGCACTCTCTCCCACGAGAACCGGGCATCAAGCCAGACGGCGATGCTGCGCTCGGCGGGTCTGCTGGGGTCTGCTGCAGAGCGGCGCGGATCGAGTGGTTCGAGCGGTTGCTGCGGGTGGTGCTGCGCGAGGGTCATGTGAGCATGCACCAGGTGTGAGGGCGGAGAGGAAGGAGATCGACGAACCCGGCGGAAGTTGGGCGACCCCGTTCCGTTCCGCGGGTCGCGAGGAGCAGATCGACAAGGTGGGGCTCAACCGCATGCTTGCGGTGGCACAGTGGTGTCAAGCGCGCGTGCTCGATCTCCCAGCGGATCTTGCTGTACGCCTCGGTTCGCTCTTCGAACCCGAACGAGTCGACGTACTCGAGTAGTGCCTGGTGCGAGCCGTGCTCACGCAGGAGGCAGAGGTATTCAATGTTGTACAGGATGCGGAATAGTCGATACGCTTCGGGGAACCAAGCCAAGGCGGTCGGCATGGAGGAGGCGACATCGGTGGCCCTGGTCGGATGCAAGAAGACGTTGACTGGGGCGTCGAGAACGAGCTTGGTGAAGGCTTGTGCGGCGGTGAGGCGAGCGGTGTGCATGTCATGCCAGAGCGAGAGGAGAGTCGGGAGAGAGAACATGATAGGGAAGTTCCTACGTGCGTGAGCGATGAGCATAGGGGGAGATGCGCGCAAGGGAAGACGCACTGAACGAAGGTCCAGCCGTTAGCCCACGACATGCGCAATCGCGCAACCTCGCCGTTCGGCTCGCGAATCTCCCAGTCCGGTGTATTCAGGTTCGAGATCGCAGTTATCGCCCGCTGGTACTGGAGCCTGCACACGGATACGTCAGTACAGATACCGTGAAGACCTCTACAGCGGGAACGCACTCGTGCTCCTGCTCCTCATACCACCTCTCCTTCTTGGCGTCCCACTCGCGAGTCGTCGGCGTCGGCGGCGGCTCGACCAAGGACAAGGGCTGAACACGCACGAGACGCCAAGGGTGGTCCTTGGAATGCGAGAGTCGCGACCAGTACCACCTGTCGGGCGAGCTGTACCACTTGCGCTGGTCGACGTCGAACGAGTCCTCGCCGAGAAGCGGGTCGCTAGAGAGTGCCGGTGGCTCGTTACCGACATAGTCAAGAGAGCCGAGGCGGCCCTCCAGAGATCGGACGTAGGCCATGTCGTTTTGCGAGGCGAATGGCAAGGAAAGAAGCTGGAGCGAGAAGCAGGAGGCGCAGCGAGAGTCGAGAACAGGAGGCGCGGAGGGTCCGAGGCAACCGGAGCAGCCGAACACAGCCTCGCACAGCCTCAAAGAGAGGAGCCTCGAGAGTTGACAGCATCCTGCGCGGGAAAAAGGACGAGTCAATTCCGGTCTCCTCGCGAGGAGGACGAGGGGCGCACACACGCATTCCATCCGCGCGTGCCGCTGCGCAGCTAGTACGGGTACATCTCCTCCATCGTCCCCTTTTCGTTGAGCTGCACGACGCCAGCCTCGAGCTGCTCCTCGTGCTTCTTGTCGAGGTACGGCAGCAAGACGGGGTTGAAGAGCTCGCCGCCCTTGTACCACGTCACGCTCCGGTCGCCCGTCGGCCAGCTCTGCACGTGAGCGGACAATGGTGTGAGCGAGAGCGGGGAAAGCGGGAGAGTGGAGAGCGAACGCACCCGGATGCCGGATGCCATCCGCCCGGGCACACCAGGCTCATCCGCAAGACTCGTTACGGGCATGAGGTAGGTCCTGCGCAACAGGGTATACGGCGTCAGGGACCTTGCCACAGGGCGAGGGAAGCGAAGGAGGGACGAACCGGATGGTGAAGAGGATCGCACGCGTCTTCGGCAGCTTGCGCACCGTTTGCCGCTCTGTGCGGAACCATACCTGGGAAGCGCTGCAGCATCACGAGCGATCAGGAGGGTACATACAGAAGACGCGTAGGAGAACGTACTCGACTGCTGCCGTCGGGTGCACGACGCGCTCCGTCTTCTCGACGAGGTCGGCGTGCGGGCCCTTGTTGAACTGGTCAAAGATCGCCTCGGTACCGTTCGTTTTCTCGCTCCAGCCAAGGTGCTCGTCGACCTGGAAGAAGTACTGCTCGCAAACGGACGAGACTATCAGTCCCGACGTTTCTCAAGCGGGGTGAGGAGACGCACGTTGTTCCGCTCGACGAGCTTGTCCTCCCGCAGATTGCTGAAGAAGCGGTTCATTGACCTCTGGTACTTCTCGGCGTAGTTGGGGACAGCACCCTGGAAGTGGATGTCATCGAGCGTGAGGCCGATCTTGTCCTGCAGGCGCCAGAAGCCTGATGACACAGATGTCGTTGATAGTCAATCGCTGGGAGGGATCACCGTCAAAAGAGATGCGAACGCACCTGCCGTGCAGATCGAGCCACCCTGCAAGCGGTACTCGCCGTTGTCGTCCGCGACCATGATGGCGAGGTCGTCTTGCAGGAGCACTGCGGGGCAAGGGCGTGTTAACCGACCGAATCCAACTTTGGAACGACCGAGTAGACGCACGACCAGCAACGCGCATCGGGTTCCACTCGGGACCCTCCATACGCTCAATCGTCGCGAGGTTGAACACCTCGCCCGTGACGAGGTTGCGAATAACGGTGATCGCGCCCGCCTCCTTGCCCGCCGCGCTGTCTCCGTGCGTAGTCGGGTCGGACACGATGTACGCCATGCGCTCGACCTCAAAAAGCTGCGGGAAGCGGAGCGCGAGGAACGAGGCGATCTCGACGAGCGCTTCAAGCGCATGCGCGTGGAAGCCGGGCTGAGTGCGGGTGCTTGTGAGGGAGGGGTCGGCAGTACGGGCGGCGCGGAGCTTGAGCGTGGTAGAGTATCTGCGGGAGGCAGGCGGGTCAGCGCGTTGCGAAGGACAGGGAGGAAGGACGCACTCGTTATCAAGCTGCAACCACTTCTCGGATTCGGTGATATTGCGGATGCCCACTGTGCAGGATCGTCGTCAGTAGCCTGCGTGCTGGAGGAGGAAAAGCGAGCGAGACGCACTGTGTTGCGGGTACGTTGGCCCCCAGCGGAACGGGCGATACGGCAAGGGCTTCGTTACCTTGAGCTCCTTGATACCGTAGTCGATCAGAGCATGCTGCGTTTGGAAGGGCCAGAGCCCCGTCGAGGGCTTCGCTGGATCGGAGAGCAAGGTCAGCCTCCACCGCATGGAATGGCGAAGGGAAGGACGTACCTGCTGCGATAGCCTTCTTCCCCGCGCCTTCTGGCGCAGAGGTCTTCTTCGCGGAGATGCGTTGGTGGAGCGCCCAGAGGAGCAGCAAGCCAGTAGCAACAGCGAGACTCGCAAGCATGGTGACGAGGAGAGGGTGGGCAGGCAAGACCGTGAATCGCTGCAGATGCGAGTACGTATCACTGTCACCGGAGTGATAGGCGCTGCGTACCCCGCAGTGCGCCTAAGGCCTCCATCAGCGCGGAATCGCAAACAGCCGCGAGGACGCGAAGCGGGTCGAGGTGTCCGTCTCCGGCGATGGGCGCACGTGACGGTCAGCCAGGCTGCTTCGATAGGGCGTAGCAGTCGAGAGCGCGTGCAGCCAGCCCTCACGAGCGAGGTGTGCGGTGGCCGACGAGGCGAACCTTGCCTTGGACGCGAGCGGGTCTCCCTCTCGACCCTCATGGCGCACCTTCGAGCTGGCCAGGAGCTGCTCTACGCCGCTGCACAGATTCAGATGCTGCGTATGTGGACGCCGCGCGATACCCGCGCCGTCTCTCCGCCGTTCTCCCCCACTCTCGTCTTCATCAGTTTGACGGAGCCGCGCCTTCGCGACAGCCTCGCTTGCGCTTCTAACCGGCTGAGATGACTGCTCCACTTCCTATCTTCCACTCCACTGCTCCCGCGCTGCTCGAGCCCTCGCACCTCACACACTCTCTCCCTCTTCTCATCCTCACCCTTGTCCACCACCTCACACCATCGCATCCAGTACGTCCTCCTCCGAATCCTGCTCCGGTCCAGTCCGCTCACCCTAACTTCCCACAGTGCCCGGACTCACTCTCGCCAAGGACGCCGTCCACCAGCACAAGCTCACCACCCTCACCGCGACCTCCGCTATCGGTGCGCCCGCCCCTCCGCCCCCTCTCGGAGCCTGCCGCTGATTCGCCCTCTCACAGACGACGTGTTCGCCTCGGACGACACGGAGAAGCCCATCAGCGGAGGCGTGTTCACGGTAGTGGCAGGCGATGATCTGTTGAAGTACACGTACAAGTACGATGAGGTGCGTCCTCCTCCACCTCCCACAATCTCACGAGCTAACGGCCGCTCCACTTGCAGCTGAAGATCATCTTCGAGGGTACGATCGTGCTGGAGGATGCCGACTCGGGCGAGAAGCTGACGGCAACGGCGGGCGACATCATCAAGAGTGCGTCGTCCCTTTCGTTCTGCTCGCTCGCAGGCTGACCACCCAGCCAAGCAGTCGCAAAGGGCACGACGGTCATCTTCTCGTCGCCGGACAGCGGGCGCGCGTTCTATGTTGGTCAGCGGGCGCTGCGTGACTTCTGAGCGGGGAGCAAGGCGGGTTTCTTTCGTAGATCTGCATCCGTAGTTTGCATCCAGCAGTGCTTCCCCAGTGCTTCAGCCACCGTTCTCCATGGCAGCGAGCGTGTGCGTGAGGGGGAATCGACAGGACGCTCTGTGGGCGAGCCGCAGCGGAAGCTGCCGTTGCGGAGAACTTCCAGTACGACGTGCCAACAGCTCTCCTCCACAGAGAGGGCAAGCATCCCCAAGCTGCAGCCGAAGTAGCAGAACCCGCACATGCACTGAAGACCAGACATGTACTGCAACAACCCGCGAGAACGACCAGTATCTACTCCTGCGCTGCGCCGCCTTACAGCCTCGATCCCTGCGGGCGCTTGCGCCACTCCTGCGTGATGCGATACGCGGCCTTCGAGCCCTGCTCGATCGCACCGTCGATGAACGACTTCCAGCCGTCCGCCCAGTCCTGCACGCGGAGTGGTGGCAGGGTCAGCCAACGCGAGTGCGAGGAGGAGCGCGAAACGCACCGCAGAGGCGAACTCGATGTTGCCATGGGGCTTTTGCAGCTCGGCGAAGTACTGCGAGAGGGGAAGATGAAGCGTCAGCAGACGTCTAGACGAGAAAGGCGAGAAGGAAAGCGCACCCTGGTGTAGAAGCGCGGGCCCCACATGCACCAGTGCCCCTGCGCGTACGGGTCCGCGATCCACTCGTGCCAGACCGAGCCGAGGTAGTGCTCGCTCAGCTCGGGGTCGACCTTCTCGAGCCACTGCTTGATCTTCTTGGGGTCCTGGCTCGGCACATTCTTGTCACTGTTGCCGCCACCGAACGCGACGACCGAGACGGTCCCGTCCTTGAGCGTCTGGTCGCCGAACGCGGCCGCGAGCTCGAGCGTCTGTGCCGGGTCCTCATTCCACGCGTTCCAGACGCCGGAGCGCAGCTGCGGCTTCGAGACGAGCGAGTGGATCTTGTGACCCTGCCCGACGTGCTTCTGCGAGAAGGCCTCCTGGCGGAGCGGCGAGAGCGCCGGCTCGAACTGGCGAACGGGAGGAAGCGGAAGAAGGCGACAACAAGGGAAGAGAGAGTTGGAAAAGTCAGCCCCGCTCGCACCCATACCACAGTGGAAAGAAGCGAGCGCACCTGGACCTTGGCAGCGACGTTGCTCGGGAGCGTGCAAACGACCTTGGCCGCCTTGAACGTCCCCTTGTTCGTCTGCACCTCGACGGAGCCGTGGTGGTCGATGACCTTCGAGACAACCGTCTCGAACGAGTAGCACAGGTTGCCCGACTGGAACGCCTCGTCGAAAAAGCACTTTGCGAAATGCGACTGGCCGTCGGCGAACTGCGCGTGGGCTATGTGTCAGCCTCGGCTCGGAGGGGGAGCGTTTATGCGCAGGACAACGGCTCGTCCTGCTTCCTCCGCTATCAGCAAGCGAGCGCAAAGAGGGACGTACCTTGTAGAACCAGAGGATGCTCGCAAGGAGGGCGAACGAGTTCTCGCCGTGGCGCGCCCACTTGATCAGCTCGAGCATCTGCACGTGGCGGGAGGGACAGTTAGCTCCGAGATGAGCGGGCGAGGGAGTCGAGGAGAGCGCACCGACGCATCCTCGGGCCGCGCGCCCCACGACAGCACGAACCACGGGATGAGGAACGCAAGCTCGCGTTCGGAGCAGATGTTCTTCTTGCGGACCTCGGCGATGCGGTCGGCGATGCTCATGCGGTCGTACTTCTCGACGAGCTCGGCGTTGACGAGAGGGCCGGACATGACCTGCGTTGGGATGGCGATGACCGACGCGCCGCCCTTGCCATCGACGTCGACGAAGCGCTTGAAGGCGTCCTCGCACATCTCGAAGTTCGGCTTGAACGGCTCCTGCAGGACCTTGCCTGTACACCGAGATGCGGGGGGGCGGGTCAGCATTGCGGTGAAGGCATGGGGCAAGAACAAGCGAACACACCGTTGAAGGCGGTTTTGTTGAAGGCGTAGTCGGGGTAGTCCTCGTTCGGCGTGACCTTCAGGCGTCGCTCGAGCCCGTAGCGGCACTGTATGGGCTCGCGGGTCAGCAAGCTTCGCGGGGATGTCAAGAGGAGCGGAAAGAAGCACGATCTCACGCCAGACAAAGCCCATCTGCCAGTGAACCTGCAGGGGTATCGCATCAGCCTCGTTCACCACTCGTCCCGGGGTGCAAGAGAAGACGCACCCAGGTGCCGCCCATCTCGTACTTCTCGCCGTTGACCTGCGAAGTCCAGGTACGGCCGCCGATGCGGTCGCGCGCCTCGACGAGGAGGACCTTCTGCCCCGCAAGGGTGAGATCGCGAGCGGCGGTGAGCCCTGCGTACCCGCTGCCGATGACGATTGTGTCGAACGGCTTGGCGGACGAGGCGGCGGCGAAGGAGGTGAGCGGGCGGATTGCGCCCTCGGTTGCGAGACCCGGCTGGAGGCCGTCCGCGGGCGAGTAGGTGTAGCCCTCCTTGGTGGTCGGGTAGGTCGACATGCTGGCTGGTTCGGATGCGGTGCGGGGGCGGGAGAGCGGTGATCGGGACGAGCGAACTGATGAAGAGGTGGGGGTCGGCGACGACGCGGGGAGGCGAGCGCGAGTCAAGCGGGAGCGAGCGAGTGAGGAGAAGGAGAGCAAGCGAAAGTCTGTACAGCCTCCAGGCCAGCAACGCGGGGCGATAGCAGCTCGAGGCGCAGCGCCCCACCTGCCTCGAACCTCGACTTTCACCGCATCCGCATCGCACGCGCTAGCCGCCAGCCCTGGCTAATTCGGGTGCACGGGACTGCCGCGTTGAAGATGAGCGATGCGTCCGCGAACAGCGTGAGGTGGGTCAGGCGGAGCGGGAGGAGGCGAACGACGGCGTGCGACAGACAGCTGCGCATCGCGGCGGGGCCTGCTTGGACCGCCCGCGCGCACTACTACACGCTTAGCGAAGCGCCCCGCGGCGCCGCGCGCGCCCTCATCGCTCTCTCGCTCCACGGTCGGCTGCCTCCACTGAAGACGCCCTCAGCCGCGCTCGCCGGTGCTCCCGCCGCTCCCGCTTGGGCTTGCACCGTGACCGGCCCATTCTGATCGCTTCACTGCTTCCCTGGCCACCGCTGCGAGTGAGCCCGCCCGCACGCGTCGTTTTGGCACGTCCCTTCGCGCTCAGTTACGCCTGCTTATCGCCCTCGTTGTCCCCGCCCGCCAACAGTGTCGACCAAGCTCTCTCCCGCACTGACGGCCCGCCTAGCCCTCACCTGTACGTCCGCTTCCACGGCGACCACGGGGAGCAGAACTGACCCTCTCCATCGCTTCCCGCCAGCCTACCTCGCATCGCTAGAACGCCGTCCTATCCTCACCAAGTCGGCGACGAGCGGAACCCTCTAGTGCGTTGGTGCGACTTCTCACAGACCTAGCAGGAGGAGGCTGATGCTGTCTCGGGCCCTCCAACCGCAGTCTCCTCTCGGAGCTCATCTCGACGCAGCTCGCCAGCCCCACCTCCGCACAGCATGCCTACTCCTCCGCATCTCCCTCGAAGCTTCCGAACCTGTCACCCATCGCTGTTGTGAAGCGCTACAAGCAGGCGCTCAAGCTCGCTGCATACGGTGCGCGCTCCCACCGACCGCCCACCCTCGCCAGCGCGTGCTGATCTCCCGCCAGCGTAGGCTTCTTCGTGGGCGCCCCGCTCGACCACTTCCTGTACGGTCTGCTCGCGCGCGCGTTTGCGGGGCGGACGTCCCGCCACGCGAGGGTTGCGGAGGTCGCGACCGCGACGGTTGCGATCCTCCCCGTGCAGAACGCAGTGTACCGTGCGCTCTTTCCTTCTCTTACCCGTTCGTGGAGCAGCACTGATGTAATTGAAGCGCAGTCGCTGCGCTGAGCATCATCGGTGGGGCACAGAGCGCGAAGCAGGTGCTCACGGAGGTCAAGGGCCCGTTCCTCGAGGTGATGCAGGTGCGCTCGCGCTTTCGCCCTCATCCGCACCGTGCTGTCACTGCACTGCAAGCGATACTGACGCTAACACCCGGCCCACACAGCTCACCGCGGTTGTTTCGACCCTCTCGCTCGCCTTTGCGCAGCGGTTCGTCCCGCCGCAGGCGCTCGTGCCGTTCCTGACGCTCATCGCCGCAAGCGTCGACACGGCGGTGAATGTGCAGGCGAAGAAGCGCGCGTTCGCAGCAGAGGAGCGGCGGCGGGTGCAGCGTGAGGCGGAGGATGCGGCCATGGGGGACAGGGAGGGGTACGAGGTCGTGAAGGAGGAGTAGCGGGGTTGCTTGCATGGGGTTCTCTGGGCATGACGACTCGCACTATAGACGACCACCTGCACTGGAACAGGACCGGCAAGAGAAGGTAAAGGGGCTTCCCATTTCACGGTCGCGGGGAAGGGCAACGCGCCGTCACCGTCTCGCGTCCCACCTTCTCCCTCCACCAGCCTTCACCGCCCCGAGCCGCGCAGATGGCGCCCTTCCCGACGCGCCACGTCCGCAAGCCCTCCGACGGCGGCCTCCTCCCGACGTTCCACACGCCTTCGCCCGCGACGTCCCCCTCGCTTGCCGCCTCGCCGCTGAGCCCGAGCCTCGGCGCAGGCGCAGGCGCAGGGCACGCGTATCCGCCGCTGCCTGCGTCGCCGAACCCCTCGCGGCCGTCGAGCCCGCGCGCGCGGTCGCCCGTCGCCGGCGACGCGGCGCGCCAGGAGCAGCAGCAGCTCGACCCGCGGAGGCTGTTCGGCGGGATGGCGCCGCCTAACAAGGGGACCACGGGCGGGCTCGGCGGGATCACGGCGGAGAGCACAGAGACGACCAGGCGGTGCCTCGAGGTGCGCTTCTCTCCCTTCTTTCGGTTCAGAGGCGGAGTGCTGCGGGTTCGATGCGAGATCGTGACGGAGGCGAGGGCGGAGGTTCGCCAAGCCCTCTCCGCCGTGCTATATGCGTAGATGGGCTGTACTGCTGCACGCATCAAGGCGGCGCGCGAGCGCTGAGTGCAGCGCACCGCCCCGTGGACGCGTCGTGCGACACCGCCTCACCGACAGGTGGGGTGCGAGCGCGTCGGAGGAACCGATGGGCTGCATCTCGTGTGCTTGCATGGATGCAGGAGGAACATACGGGGCGAGTAGAAGGCCTGGGCGCGGCGCAGGCGGGAGCGCGTACGGCGGGAGCGGAGCGGAGTGACCCCGTCTCCGAGCACTCGCCTTCTTCGACTCCGGCGAATCGCTGATTTCCCCTCGCACTCTGCAGGAGAACCACATTCAGTGCGTACCAGACGCCCGCCGGCGTTGTAGTCGTACGCTGACCCCGTCGTCTGCAGCTCGCACACCTTCTTCAACGACAAGGGCTTCCACAACCACTGCTCGCATCATCGTGCGCTTCCCTGGCCTTATATAGCACACGACCGAGCTGAACCGCATCTGCGCGCAGTGTTGGCGTCGTACTCGCTGGGCGCGAGCCCGTCACTGATCGAGGACATCTTCAAGCTCCACCAGGAGACGGCCTCCGTGCGCCTCGCTCCCCTCTCCCGGCACGGCGGCACGAGGCTGACAGGGCACACCCGCGCAGAAACCGATGCCGCCGCTCGCGCCGAAGGAGATCACCGAGACGAACTGGACAGATCACCTTGGTGACGAGCAGTGCGTCCCTTTCCTCCCTCCTTATCAGCACCGAACTCACATCGGACGGCCCACAAGGTACTACCCGAACTACCTCGCTTTCTTCCACCACCTGATCTCGGCCCCGCCCCCGCCAACGAGCCCGTACGCCGGCCGCAAGTCGAGCGTTGTTCCCGTCCTCGAGCGGTACCTTTTCGGCGGTGAGGGGCAGATGCTCGTCCGCGCTGTGAGCGGGGCGATTCACCCGCTCATCCACATTGGGCACGGCGTCGAGTTCGGACTGGACGAGCACGTCGCGGAAGGTGCGCTCTCCTTCCCAGCCGCGAAGGCGCCGAGCTGACGCGCTACCCCCGCAGGTCTCGCACAATGCGCGGTCCACGAGGCGAAGGCCGCACCGCTCTTCCCGGAAGAGTGGCCGCCACGCCCCGTCAAGCCCTCGCAGCTGCAGTCGACGCTCTCGTCGGCCTTCTCCACCCTCCGCTTTACCTCCGCCTTCAACCCCTCAACCTCGTCGTACTTCGGCTCATTGCCGATCGCCTCCCCGTCCGAGTCCTTCGCCGCGACCGCCGCAGCGCTCCCGCGCGACCGGCGGTACCCGCGCTCGGGCCTGTCGGGGTTCACGATCCTCGCGCGGATCCTACACGACGAGGCGCTCGCGCCCGGCCACGCCAACTCGCTCGACGACTTCCCCAAGCTCGACGCCGTGCTGCGTAACCGCGCGAACCGCATCGTGCAGTGGTGCGAGGAGTGGCGCTTCAGCAATGAGCGCGCGGCGGAGTGGGAGGACGCGGAGGCGCCGAGTGTTGCGAGGGGGAAGGGCAAGGGCGCGACGCCTGGCTGGGAGGAGTGCGTCGAGAAGTGCGAGGAGCTGTGGTGGATGGCGACGGTCATCTACGCCGCGGCGAGCAGGCCCGGCTACAAGGACGTCAAGCTCGACTTCTTCACGTGCGTCCTCCCCCGCTTTCACCCGCATGCCCGAGCTGACGATGCACTGCTCGCAGCATGCACGGCCTGACGAGCGTGCTCTTCCTCCCGTCGCTACTCGAGGCCATCTCGCCGCACCTCCGCCCCTACCTCCTCACCTCGCACTTCCGCATCCTCGTCGCGTACTGGGTCTCGCGCGGGCGCCCCGAGCTCTACGTCGCCG
Organism: Rhodotorula kratochvilovae; assembly: GCA_019926025.1. Lineage (NCBI taxonomy): Eukaryota > Fungi > Basidiomycota > Microbotryomycetes > Sporidiobolales > Sporidiobolaceae > Rhodotorula > Rhodotorula kratochvilovae. Next base: position 4,931 of record JAHSUG010000035.1, on the reverse strand, counting down.
AGACGCTCATGGCCGCGACGCCGTACCCGCGCCCGCCGCCCAGCTCGTCCCCTCCGGCGACAACCGCTGTCCGCCGCGCGATCGACGAGAGCCGCCGTGACAAGCACCACGACCCCGAGGACCCGTCTGCGAGCGGCGGGCCGGGCTCGAGCCAGAACGTCGCGAACGACGGGTTCGTCGACTCGCCGTCGACGCCGAAAGCGCAGCACGCGCTGCCGTTCCCCGCGCGGGGCGAGGAGGGCGAGCACGAGGACGACGGGTCGAACCCGTGGATGCGCGTGCTCGCGAGCGCGGTCGACCACCACGACGAGCACGCGACTAAGGTCGTCCGGTCACTGTACTACGCCGCGACCCACTTCGGCAGGAGCCAGAAGGGCATGTTCACGAGCTCGCTCCCCGGGACGGAGCTTATGGACGGGTCGATCTTCATCCGCGGTGCGTGCGCTTCCCCTCCCCTCCGTCGCGCCTTCCTGACGGAGGTACACGCCCGCAGCTGCCGGCCTCACGCTCGCCTCGGTCGGATGGGCGCGCGAAGGCCACTCCGGCTCGCCCGGCGCATGGGACCGCTCAGCGCTCGGCTTCGAGTCGACGTGGGACGAGTCGGAGCTCCTCCCGGGCGCGTCGTGGCCGCCGCCCTCGCGCGCCGGCGCCGGAAGCGTCGACCGCAAGGGCAAGGGCCGCGAGGGCTTCTCGCCCAACTCGAGCACGGCGTCCTTCTCGCGCTCGCGGAGCGGCACCCTCGTCCCCGCCGATCGCGACCACGAGGTCGTGCACTTCTCGTCAGGCGACCCGGCGCTGCTGAGCCCGCAGGCTGCGCAGCCCGGCTTCGGCTTTGCGCACGCGCGCGCGGCGAGCCCGAACGGGTCGTCCTCGCGTGGGGGGTCGCGCAGCTCGAGCGCGAGCCGGAGCAGGAGCGCGAGCCCGGGCGTCGGCGCGGGCGGGAGCATCGAGGGGAGGCAGGGGTGGCGGAAGGTCGGCGAGGAGGTGAGCGAGGAGGACCGCGACAGGATGTCGCGCGAGGAGGAGGAGAGGGAGCTCATGGCGTGAGCGCATGCGCGAGCGCCGGCGCGCTCCCTCCCCTCTCGCACGCTTGGTTAGTCGAGTAGCCGCGCGCTTTCTCACCTTGTTTGAGCTGCCTTAGCTACCTACCCACGGAATACGGACCCTGCCTCGTCATTACGCGTCATTGTACACGTTCTGCAACTCGCACGCTTGCTTTACCGTTCCAGTCCCGAGCCTGCATGAGTCGAAAGAAGGCGTAGTAGGATACATAGACGAAGAGAACGACAACACGCAGACAATGCAACCCTCGCTCAGCGGAAGATGGCCTCGACGCCAGCAAACCACCTGTCGGACGCCGCCGACCCGCCGAGCATGCGGAGGACCTTGAGCCCGACTGCGATGCGCTCCTGGCTCTCCCGCGCGCTCGCCGTCGCCGCCTCGATCATCCCGCCCGCGCCCGCCGCCGCGCTCGAGGAGCTGGGGAGGAGCTGCGCAGGCGCGACGCTTGTCGGCGGCGCGGCGGCGAGGTTGCGCAGGAGGCGCTGCGAGACGGCGATCTGCGTTCGGAGGGAGGCGAGCGTCTGGTACAGCGTTGTGATGGCGAGGGGGGCGACATGCGGCAGCGCCGAGAGGGTGCGCGCTGCGGCCGACGTGGGAGACGGCGGCGTCGCCGAGAGGAGCGCGTTCAACGCACTCTTGAACGTCGGAGGGGAGCGGGTGTCGGTCGAGGAGGCGCTGCGCCCTTGCAGGCGTGCGAGGCGGAGCCACGCCTCGCGCCAGGCGGGCGCGGACTCGGCGTTCCAGAGCGTCTCGCTCGATGGGAGCGGGAGGTTCGACAGTGCGGGGTGCGAGTGCGGGAGGAGGCGTTGGTCGTCGCTCGTGAGGCGGCCGACTTCGACGTCGAGGAGGTAGCAAAGGAAGGCGATGCTGCGGGCGAGTGCTTCGTGAGTGCGAGCACCGTGGTGAAGAACGAGAGGACGAACCGGATGTGCGTCTCCTGCGTGACCCAGCTTTGCCACACGCGCTCGAGGTCCTTCGGCGGGAGGTCGAGGTCGTGCGGGACGGAGCAGACGGGCGGGACCATATCGAGAAAAGTCTGGATGAGGAGCGGGTGGTGGCGAAGCGAGTAGTCGCGCTCGACCTGGCTGTCGGAGAAGCAGCCGACGAGCTGGTACAGGAGGAGCGTCTGCGCAGCGGGGACGCGTTCATCCTCGTGCAGGACGACGTCTGTGAGCGCCTCGGCGGCAAAGTCGCGCTTGATGTGCGTCATTTCGTCGAAGAACTGCTTGGACGACTGGAAGAAGCCCGCGCCGACGACCGAGAGCGCGAAGGCGAGAGGAGGGGCGATCGAGGTCATGACGAGGGTGGGGCGGTGCTGCAGGTCGAGGCGGTCCTGTGAGCGAGAGAAGAGGAGCACGGTGGCGAGATGGACGCACGAGGATGGGCAGGATGGGGAGGAGCGACGAGTAGGTCTGCGCGGCGTAGCGCGAGAGTCTCGGGAGTGGCGGGATCTCCCAAGCTGGTCGGCGCAGAGATTTGGTCAGTCGGAAGCGATGCGACAAGGAAGGGAAGGGCGCACGGAAGAGGTAGGCGATGCAGAAGCGCTGCGATGGCATGAAGAACCGGCTGCCGTGCCCACGCTCCATCGCCCACAAGCTGCGCGGCGCGAGTTATCAGTGTTCAGTGGGTGAAGCGAAGAAGGGGGAAGGCGAACGCACTGGTCTAACCCCGGGTACATCGTCGGTTCGCGCCTCGTCGCCGTGCCCGTAACAACCTCGAGCACGCGCTCGAACTCGCTCTTCTCGCCCTCGATCACGCGCCCCTCGTCGTCGACCTCGTCCCAATCCTCCGGATCCCGATCAGCGCCTCGACGGCGAAGTTGCGCGGTCGCAGCGCCGAGAGCGCGAGGACTTCTGCGGCTTGCACGGGCGGGATTTCGGCGAGACGTGCGAGCGTGCCCTCCTGCTCCTGCGGCGCGGTAGCGGATGGGAGCTCAAAGCGCGGGAAGAGCGAGAGGCCGGCGGTGACGACCTCAGGAGCGACGGGCGCGCTCGACTCGAGAAAGCGCGCCAGTTGGTCCTGGCTCGTGTCGGCGAGGGGGACGGGAGCACCCGACGGAGAGGCAGACGCTGCGCTCCTTGCGCGTTTGGCGGGGAGGATCTCGGCGGGCGGGTCACAGAGAGTCGAGATGTAGGGGACGTAGGAGGTGGAGGGGGCGTAGGAGGCGGAGTCGACGAGAGGTGGCAGAGCGGGTTGAGTAAATGGAGGAGAGACGGAGGGTGCGGCGTATGTGCGTGCGCTGTCGAAGAGGAGTGGAGGGGGCGTTGGGAGGGTGTATGAGGGGGATGGTGCAGCCACGGCTCCCGTCGCCGTGGGCAGGTTGGGCGTCCCGTGCGTCAGCGCTCGCAGCGGTACGTCGAGTAGCGCCGCCGCCGCCTCCTCCTCTTCCCGCCTCAGCTCCTGCTCCTCCCGCTGCGTCGCCTCCGCCTCGCCCTGAAGCGGGTGCTCCTCCTCATGCTCCTCCTCATCCTCCTCCACCGGCCTCTTCTTGAGCGGGCGCCCCCTCCGCCTTGGCGGGAGCTCCGTCCCCGGCGGGCACTTGACCGGCTGGGGCACATCCACGCGCGGCAGCGGCTCTGGGCTGTCCCCCTCCGCCTCCCCGCCCTGCGGAGAATCGACGACGGCAACGCCTGGGTGGTACAGCTTAATGTGGCGCGTGACAAGGTCTGGGCGCTGGAAGGTCGCGTCGCAGGCGGGGCACGGGAGCTGCAGCGTCGAGGTGGTGTCTGTCCACCGCGGGAAGGTCAGCTCGCGAGGAGGGAAGGCGCACAGGAGCGGGACGCACGCTTCGCGATGAAGTGTCGCCGCACGTACTCCGACCGTGAGTAGACCTTGCCGCACTGCAGGCGTGGAAGAGCGTATCAGCGATGCAACGTTCGCCGGAGGAGGGGGAGGTGGGGGCGCAAGGTGCGTATCAGCGACGGCGGCGTGTAGCGCGTTACGCTTTGGGCAGCGTCGAGCGAGAGCGTATCGCGGCCCGTGCACCACTCCACAGAGCCCTCCAATGCGAGCAGCATCGTCCACCTCGCCCGACTGATGAACCCCACCCGTCCCCTCGAGGAAGCGCCAGCGCACCTCGGTGCACGCATGCTCCTGCCTGCTCGGGGCCTTGCGCTTCGACGACGACGACGGCATCGTTCGCAGCAGCGCAGAGCGAGTGGGAGAGGAGCGAGAGGGTGCCTCCGTTGGAGACGCGCGCGGCGAAAAGCAGCCAGAGATGGGGCGCGCTCCAGATGCGTGCGGCGGGTCAGGCGGGCACTCAAGCGGAGAACAGGAGAGTCTACAGCGGAGCGCGGGTTAGCGTGCGGCGAGAGAGGAGGGAAAGCATGCGGATCCGACTGCAAGAGAAGCTGCGGTGGTGGAACAAGTCTACACGGGCAAACGCGGCAAAGTGAGGACAAAGAAGGGGACATCACGGGGAAAGGGGTATCAGAGCGCCGTGCCGGGGACGACGAACGACGGGAGCGGAGACGGGGTCGACTCGCCGCCGAGCGGCGGCAGCTGGAACGCCGTGCCCTGCAGCGACAGCGGGTGCGGCGCAACCTGCGGGACGTTGCAAGCGTCAGCATCGCACGAGGGAGACTGGACAGGAACAGGCGGCGCACCTCGAGCCCGCCGTTGAGGAACGTGAGCAGCAGCGGGAGGAGGCTGTTCTGCTCGGCAGTCAGGACCAGCTCCCTCCCCGTCTTGAGGAACCGCCCATGGACCGTCCTCGCGGCCTCGAGCTCGTCCCTCGCCGCCGCGCCATTCGCGCCATTCGCGCGCTTCCCGCCGCCTCCCCCAGAGGCACCGATATCCGCCTCGTGCTTGAACTGCGCCGGGTAGAGCCTGCTGACCGAGTTGCTCCTCGCGAGCGCCTGCCCCGCGCG